>PVIY010000787.1:0-179121 GCA_004026745.1 Myrmecophaga tridactyla | reverse complement strand
AGTAGGAGTTTTAAAGAGAGATGGGGAAAGAGTTAGGCGGGTTTCTCACAGGTGGGTCCTTTCCACTGGTGCAAACACTGCCTTAGTCCTGCAAGGTTGAAACTTCAGGAGGGGGAACGTTTGGGCGAGAGAATCACCCTAAGAACCCTGCAAGATGGTACCCGCCGGGGGGCGGATGTTTATGCGCGAGGGTTTGTCTCCAGGTGGGGACCCAAGCGCCTCTAGACGTTGGCTCTCTGCGGTGGTATCTTCGTCCTTGCTTGTTTCTCCAGTTCGGCTCTCACACGGTTGTGTAGATTTTATTTGCAGATGAGAATTTTTATGGCTTGTGAGTACTCCTATTTTATTTCTTGTGCAAGTTTTGCTCTTCCTGGAGCAAATAATCGTTTCCGTTTAAAATTTTGCTTGGGCTTCTTTGGACTATAGAAGGATGTAAGTCATCCTCAAACTTTCAGACATCTGAACATCTCTCAGTACATACAAGCATATGAGGAGAACTATTCTTTCTTTCTTTCTTTTTTTTTTTTTTGCTTTTAAAACATCCCCTGTCCTCGTACTTCAATTTGAATGGGCTGTCCTGTGGTTCAACTCCGCAGCTGTTGTAGTAGGGGGTTCTGTACCCATTGCCAGGGTTTCAGTCTCTTGAGTTTGGTGTCATGTGTTCTTTGTTTGCCTTTCATTTGGGGAACACATTGCTTAGACCCTTCTAAAGGATGCTGTGTTGATTTTTCTGTTTGTGTGAAATTTGACAACATGGCTTGAAAATGGACTTCTAGGATGGACGTTATCTTTCCCCAAAATGTGGAAAGCATTTTCTACTGTTTTCTATTTACCAGTGCTGTCCTTTTGTTTGATTTTGTTTCATTCGAAGAATTCTGAAGCAATTCCGACTCCTGCTCTTTTCAGTCAGAGGGTTTGGGATCTTGTCTGGGCCGAAGGTTCTGAACTTTCACAATTAATGCGACGCAAGGTGATTCCTCCTCCTTTCGTTTTGCAAAGAACATGACTGTTATTTTCTTGAATTATTTCTACAATAGTATTCCCTCACTGTTTACCTGTATTTTCTCATTTTAGAACGCCTTTAATTTGTGAGTTAGACCTCCTGGGTCAACTTTTGCATTTTCTTCTTTTCCTTTTCATTATATCTTTTTTTTTCTTTTTGGGTCTTCGGAGGTTTGTTCAGTTTTATTTTCCAAAATTTCTCCAGAATTTTTCTTTTTCTCTGTCATACTTTTTTTCTCAAGAGTGCTATTTTGTTCTCTAAATGTTACTTTTTTGTAACTAGTCTCAGTGGTAATTCACTCCACTCTCTGAGCATAAATACAGCTTTTATATTTTCCTAATTGAATTCAGCTTTCCTGGCTGTCAATTTCCCAACTTCCTTTTTTTTTTTTTCTTTCTGTTTTTATATTTTGAGCTATCTCTTATCTTAGGGGCTTTACCCAAATGTCTGGTGATCCATGGCTCTCTTTATTTAATAGTGAGCCACTTTACTTATCATCATAGGTAGATCTGTTTGTGCATTTTATTTAGTGTTTCCTATTAGTATCTATAGTTCTCTCCTCTTAGATTGTTTTCCCAGAGAAGAATCCTGTAACAAATTTCCTAGGACTTCAGGGTTTTGTCAGACAAGAAGAGGGGAACTGGAGTTTCCTTATTTAATATGTAGACACTTATTTAGTTTTTACTCCCATCCTCTGCAGTAACTGATATTTCTGTAAAATATGTCCTTTTGTTTGATTTTGTTTGAGTCCTTCTGTTCTACCTCCTCAGAGGTTAAACCTTCAGTTATATCTGGTTGCAGGGATCTAATTGCTTCTTTTTCTGACTTGAACTCATTATATTTATCCCTCCAACAAATATCTACCAAGTGTTTATTACATGCCAAACACCTTAGTCTGTGAAAACAACAAAAATTCCCTGCCCTTGTGAAGCCTTAACCCCAATTTAACCCTCACTTTCTGAAGTCACTGGTGTCTCCAATTTTAAAACTTGCTCTTCAGAAGTGTGCTCTGGCTTCCTTTTTGTTACTGTTGCACAATTTGTTTCTATTTTCTATTTGGTCTCTTCAGTTAGTAACCACATATTCATTTGTTTTCCAGTTCCAAAATTGAGTTGCTTTCATCTCCTTTTATAATCTTTTTGTCTTTTGGCATTGATTTTATACACTTTTGGTCATTTAATGGGATTTAGGGAGAACATAGGGGTAAACATGTGGACTCAATCTACTACCTCTGCTAGCAGCACCTGTTAGTAATTTTGCCTGATGAGCCCAGGATCTAATGTCTGACCACCTGTGATGTATGGGTAGCCTAATACCTCAACACAGCTGGGAATCTGGACTTCCCTAAGAGTCATTTCTGTTTCTGATATCTGAAAAGGTCCCAAGGTATCAGAAAATGTTCCCTGTTTGTGCTACTATTCTTTGCAGTTGCTCTGTCCTTGGCAAGACTCTGAGGATGTTTTGACTATCAGAACATTGCTTAATCCCCAATCCTACCTCAGCAAAATATATTGACCAATGCTGAGACAATTTGTAGTGCTTTATCTTCTTTTTTGCTCAGCTTCCTTATATATTTCCCCTCCAGGCTTTTGAAAGCTTCGATAGGAGTTAGCATATAAATTTGCATTTTTATCCCCATTCTGTGTATCTCTGTGTTTTTGTGAAAATAGTCACTTGTCTAGAAGAGAAGAGGAAAATAGTCACTTGTCTTATTCTGCCCTGGAATAAGAAAATCCCTCTTTCACGAAGTGACTTGAGCACATATAATACTTCTTCCTTTAGCAGTTGAATATTTCTCATATTCCTTTTTATGGTTGTACTATTGTTAATGAGACAATCACCAGTGGATGAACAGGTGAAAATTTAGTATATTTTCATCTTTGCATTTAAAGCAGTTTTGCAGCATTTCATATGTGTAAGTTTTTTGGTTCTCATCAGAGTGCTGTTGCTGGATCAAAAATAAGGAACATTGAAAATATGTTTTTTCATAATTAAAACAACTATAATCTGTGGTTTCAAGAATGTTATATAATTTTTTAAAAATTATACATCCATTTGGAAACCAACAGAAAGGTTCCTGAGAGATTATCTCAGTCAGCGACCTCATTTTACTGACAGAGAGAGCAAACAAACAGAAAAGTTACTTGCCTCAGGTTGCACAGCTGGGAAATGGGAGATCTTGTTTTTGAAACTGGGTAAGATAATTCTGAATCTTATGTGATTTTTGGGTCACTTTTAATTGCTTATTATAGCGAAATGATTAAGAGCATGGGTTTTGGAGTGAGCCTTCCTGGATTCAAATTTCCTTTCTATTGTTTACCTAAGTTATCTAGAAAAACATTAACTTACCCTCTCTGCATTTAGAATCTTTATCTTAGAAAAAAAAATGCATATCATGGTAGTAGTCACCTAGGGTTCCAGTATTCAATATAGAATATTTAACACAGTCCAAAGCACATAGTGATGGCTAACTGAATGTCAGCTGCTATTAATAAGGGCAGTAATTCTCCGGGTGTAGATATGAGCCTCTGTTTAGAGTAGGCACCAGCCAGATATCGTTTAAAAACCCACAGCTCCAAGAAAGATAGCTCTGAACAATCCAGACAGCAGAGATCCCTCATATATGTGGCTTTCAAAAAAATATTTGCTATAGGAACTTCCCAAAGTGCAATCAAATATATGCCAGTGACTTACAAGGGAACTCAACACGTTCTCGATGTTGTAAGTAAATGAAGGTAGAAATGTCCTGTCATCCCCTTGAAACGCTTTGTGGTGGCCTAAAAGGGCAGACCATGCAAAGCAGAGTAATGCTGGCTCTCTTTCCACTAAACTCATCAACTCAAAGCTCTATGTCCTAAAACCTACCTCATTCCAGCAGGAGTAACATGTCTTCATGCAGTGTCAATTTTTTTCCAAGTATTCAAAATCATAAATTCTTATGTAAAACCAGAATATTGCCTGATGTCTCCTCATAGTATGAGAAACTTTGATTTCCCAAAAATTTCAAAGTAGAGCCCAGCCCCAGAGTTCACAGATGGTGAGTTTTCCTAAGAGTTCAGCCCTGGCTGCTTTTTAATATTTTTTTTTTTTTCTGTTTTGGCATTAAACCTGGAAAATGAATTTGTAGACTGTCTTTAGGGGATTTAGAGGAAGGAGAAAATTCAATCTTCTATTAAGCTGTTAAGCTGGTTTGTGAATTCTATACCTGTGCTGGGAAAGGAATGAAGAAACTTGGTGCTTCTGACCTTCCAACTCCTAAAAGAGAGAGAGAGAAAAAAAACCTATTGTGTGAAAAAATATTTCACCACCCTGAAAGGAATTCTTTCAAAGGGAACTAAAGAAAGTGTCAGAAAATTTTAAAACCATCAAAATTAGTTATGTGACTAATGAATATTAGAACTCTGAAAATTGGCACAGCACGATATTACCTTTAACTTCTGTTTGGCATCTTTCTACATTTCTTTCACACTCCTTCATAAATTGCCTGTTCCCTTAGACATTATCCTCTGGGAAGAAAGAAATTCTCATTTACACTTTCTTGAAAACCTTTGTACCACATCGAACACACTTGGGACATAGTAAATATTTATGGATATTTTAAAAATTAACTTTTAACTTATTTTCAAACAAAGATAAACAGTAAAGACATGTTCTGAAAGGCACATAGAAATGTGGAAATGAAAAAAATCTGCTGTTGAAGATGTGCTTATTGAATGCTCACCACGTGTCAGGTGTTATGCTAAGCTCTGGGGTACAGTGTTAAATTAGGTTGATGTGGCTATGCATTTACACAGATTACAATACAACGATGACAACTGATCTCTAAACAAATAAAAAATATTGGTTAAATGCTATAATGATAGCATTATAGAGAGTTTATATGGCATTATAGTAAGGGCTTTTATAGTAATCCAGCGGTATGGGAAGGAGTCCTGATAGAACTGCTATCTGAAGGATGAATAGGAGTTACCCAGAAAAAGTAGGGGGAAAGAGTGTTGCAAGGAGGACTAGGATATGCAAGGACTTGGAAATGAAAAAGAAATAGATTTTTGAATAGCTTAAACAAATTTGTGAGAGGGAGAGCGGTGAGGAAGAAGGTAAGCTGGTACGCAGAGATCCTATTATTCAGGGTCTTTAAAGGGATGTGAGGGGTATAGATCTTTTATGAAGATTAAAGAACCATTCAATAATTTTTGAGATGGTTATGACATTATATTTGTACTTTTAGCAGATCACATTGGCTGTACATAAAATGGACTGAATGAAAACAACATATTGGAGGCAGGTCTTCTGATTCCAGTCTTCCCAGTACCTCACTTGGATTTAATCTCTCATCTAAATCAACTATAAAACTAGACCAAACTATAAGAAGCAAATATTTTCAGTCATTTGATAGATGTCAGTGTAAGCCTGATATCCTTAATGGGAGCAAAAGCAGGAAAAATACACTCTGTATCCAACTTGATTTCTGCCTTTGGGCAATGTCCAATGTATAATGCTTGAAAGCATAAAGGTGAATTCTCACCAGGTAGAGAAAAAGGGCTTTGGGAGTTTGAGGGCTTATAAAGTAGCTGGAATTTGCGACGTATGTTGGAAGGGAAGAGGTAACTATAGTAAAGAAGCCCTAGAATCTGCAAAGGAGTCTCCTCTGATACTCAGCCAAAGTGAAAATTGCACACATGCAAACTAAAAATCCACAAGGCCAAACAGCAGGTAACTGCTGCTGAGGGGCTCACAAAAGAGCAGATATTTCTGATCACTCAAAGATTATGGAAACCTGGGAGATGGTAGAATTCTGACCCAACTAGAGTCCAGGCATCTTAATAATTAAGCTAGGCATTCACTGGATATCTGATATAGACATGCATTAAAAGTAAAGATCACACCCTAAGAGTAGTTTACACTTATTTTGACAGGAATTTTACCCTAGAACTAAGGGCAAAACTGAAATAAACTCATCCTTAATAAGCTAAAAACCAAGCCTGAATAGATCCAAATAAACTGCCTCTAATTCAACTGCTGCAAAAGCAGGAAGATAACGTAAGCCATAGTCTGTACAAAATATCATTCAAAATGTCCAGCATATAATTAAATAAAGTATTGGACTAGCAAACATGTAGGAAAACAATACTCAATATCAAGAGATAAAATAGGGGTGGGCCACAATGGCTCAGCAGGCAGGAATTCTTGCCTGCCATGCCAGAGGACCCGGGTTCGATTCCCGGTGCCTGCCCATGTAAAAAAAAAAAGAGAGAGAGATAAAATAGCATAAAGGAGCAGACCCACAGATGAATCAGATATTGAAATTATTAGACAATGGCGCTAAAATACTATTACATATATGTTAGGGAATTTTGAGAGGAACATTTTAAGGAGTTGAATAGGGGAAGGAGTTTCATCAGGAATAAACAACTATCCCTAAACGATAATTCCAGACTAAGATAATTTCACTAGGGAATTCTAAATAATTAAGAAAGAAAATGCCAAAATTATACAATACCTTTCAGAAAGTTGAGGAAGAAAGACAATCCACATTTATTTTACAAGACCAACGTAACGTTGCCAAAGACATTAGAAAGAAAATGAAATTATTCACCAATATCTTCCATTCCAAAAATCTTTACTAAGTATTAGCAAATTGAATCTGGCAATATATTTTAGAAGACAACCATGATTAAATGTGTTTCATGCCAGGAAAGCAAAGTCAAGTTAACATTCATAAATCAATCATTGTTATTAATATAACAATGGATTAATATAATCCTCATTAATATAATAAAGGAGAAAAACAGGAACATCTCAATAGATTTGAAAAAAGTAACTAAAATTTAAAACCAATTCATGATAATAAAAACAATTTCAGCAAACTAGGACTAGCATGGAACATCTTCAATCTTATACAGAGTCTCTATAGACAATCTACAGGTAACGTTATATTTAAGGATGAAATAGCAAATACTTTCCCTCTAAGGTTTGAAAAGGGAAAAATGTCCACTTTCACCATTTTTTTGACATTATCCTTCAAGTCCTAGGTAGTATAATTAGGGAAAAAATGTAAAAGAAATAAAAGATATAGATAAATACAAAGAACAAATAATACTGTATTTTCAGGAGAACATAATTGTATATATAGAAAAATGTAAAGCAAAGCAAGTTACTGGAAATATTAAGTGAGTTTAGCCAGGTTGCCAAATAGAAAGTCAATATAGAATATTGCTGGTGTTTCTATAAAGTGACAGCAAACCCCCTGGCAAACCAGATTTAGAAATTATTATTTATAGTAGTTTCAAAAAATTAAAAGTAGAAGAATAAAGTTAGCAAACATAATATCCCACATTGGAAACTGCAAAACATTAAGAAGTCCTAAATAAATGGGAAAAGATACTAATTCTTTTTTGGGTTGGATTATTTTAGTGAGATGACATTTCTCCTAAATTATATTTTTGAAGCAACTCCAATCAAAATTACGGCAGAATTTTTTGTAGAAATTGATATGAAGTTTCTAAAACTTATGTGGAAATGAAATCCACATTATGTACATCTAGATTAGCCAAAACATTTTTAACAAAGAAATACAAAGTTGGAGAATTTATGCTATCAACTTTAAGACATCTTACACAACTAGAATAACTAAGATGATGATATTGAAGTTATCATAGAAAAATGTACCAGTGGCATAAAATAGACATTCTAGATCTAGAGCTACAGTAAACTGATTTTTGTGAAAGGAGTCAAATCAATTCAATCTGAGAATGGAGATTCTTTTCAGTAAATAGTCCTGGAACAACTGGATGTTCATATGGAAAAACCAACAAACAAATATTGATTCTTTCACACTATAACCAAAAAAATAAATCTAGGTAGATCATAGACTTAAGTCTATGAAGTTGCTAGAAGAATATATAAGAAATATTTTCACAAATTTTAGGGAAGGCAATGCTTTTGTAGGACTCCCATAAAAGAAAAATAAAGGTAAATTATACTTCATTAAAATTAAACATTTTCACTTAGCAAAGCATACTATTTAAAAAGAGAAACGTCAGACCACAGACTGGGAGAAAATATTCTCAAAACACGTATTTGACAAAGCACTCATATTATGATTATATGAAGACTGTCTACAACTTAAAAACAAAAGGAAATAGATCCACAATTAAAACATGGGCAAGAGACGAAAAAAATACTTCACCAAAGCATATATAAGAATGGCTACAAAGCATATGAAAAAGGGCTTGACATCACTGATCATTAGGAAAATGCAAATTGAAACCATGATGAGGAATGGCCACATCTTCACTAGAATGGTTGAAATTAAAAATGATGAGGTACCAAATTATGGAGAAGATGTGGAGCAAATGAAACCCTTATGTATTGTTGGTGGGAATGTAAAATAGCATAACCACTGTGGAAACCATTTAGCAGTTTCTTATAAAGTCTAATATCTTCCAACATAGCCCCAGCATAGTCTTTTCTAGGTGTAAATGCAAGAAAAATGAATGCGCATTCTGGAGAAAGGCATGTGCAAGAATTTGTATAGCAGCTTTATTCATAAAGGCAAAAACTGGAAATAATCCAAATGTTCATCAACAGGAGAAAGGATAAATTAACTGGGTATTCATGCAATAGAATACTACCCGGTAATAAAAATAACAAACTGCTTTGTTTGTTATTTTTATTACCATCTGCAATGAAATGGATGATTCTCTCAGCTGTTACATAAGCAAAAGAAAACAGACACATGAGAAGACAGGCTCTGTGATTCCATTTATGTAAACTTAAGAACATTCAAAATCATTCCAAGGTGATACACCTCAGAAGAGTGCTTGTCTGGATATTGGGAGATTGCAATGACTAGAATGGGGCATAAGGAATTTTCTGGGGTGAGGGAAATGTTCTATAATATACACTGACAGACATAGTAGTAGCAACTGGACATGAGACTATTGCACATTTGAGATGTGGCTAGTCCTAACTGAGATACCCTGTAAGTATAAAATTCACGTAGGATTTTGAAGACACTATAAAAACATAAAATATCTCAATATTTTAAATTGTTTACCTGTTGAAATGACATTTTGGTGACACTGTTTTAAGTAAACTGTTACTAAAATTAACTTCATCTGTTTCTTTTTACTTTCTTAATATGAACTAGAAAATTTAGTATTTTATTTCTATTTGACAGAGCCATTCTATATTTTCATTCTGGGGGTTATATAGATCTTGACGTCTGTCAAAATACCTCAGGATATACACTTAATATTTACATATTTTACTGCAGGTAAAATTGTATATCAATAAAATACTGTGAGCATAAAAAGACTTGGAGGCAGGAAGACCAGGTAGTTGTCAGGTTACTGCTGTAATCCAGGTTACTGGGCAGTGTGGTGGCAATGGGAGTGAGAGAATGCATGCGGGTTTAACAAATATTCAGAATGTAGAATTAATGACTCTGTGATTAATTTGGTGTGAATGCTTACCATGGCACATTCAAGGATTATTCTGAATTCTGGTTTTGTCATTAATAAGCTGTTATGAAATATATTCATGTCATATATACAAAACCATCTCCAAGTTAAAATTTTCAAAGAATTCTGCTTTTGCCAAGTATGGAGGAGTGTGGGGAGGGAGGTAACTCACTTATATAATGAATTTATAAGGAATTAAAAATAGAGGGCAATTCCACTGGGTGGAACCCTCTCATATCCCTGAAAATTAAAAGGAGAAACCTGTGATGGTTCAGAGGGGCTGACTGCAAATGTAGGAAGCAGAAGAGAAATAGTAGGGAAGAATGGAGATGCTTTAGTAGGATTTTAGAGCTGTTTAATAACATTATGTTGGACATAAACAGATGTTACTTCCCATAGAAAAATAAAGTGGATGCAAATAAAATGTTGGCTCAGGGCCAATGGGCTGTGGGTGGGTAGGAGATATCCACAGTGCTGAATCTCAGGAAAGAGACCACTGGTTACTCCAGCCAGAGTAGGAACTATGCCAACTGTTTCTCCACTCTGTACAGATATCAGAAAGTTTGCGGATGAGAGAGCTACATGTGAAGATGTGAGGGAGCCTCAGGCAGAAGGAAGAGAAGTGAGGGAAAAGTGAGCAGGCACTATGGGGCTGGAGATCTTCATGGACCTGAGCCTACAGTCGCCTTTGGCAGAGTGGACTCAGTTCCCTGTCTTCGTTGTCCATTTGCGGTAGCCCTTTTGCTAGAAACTGGGTCTTGTCTCTTTCATCCCTAGACTTCTGCTTTGTACTCTTAGACCTTGCTTGCTCCCTTCACCAGATGGGAAACTAACAGACAGCAGACACGTACTGTTCCTCAGCTCCATTTCTACCCTGTCCAATAAGCATGTCCTACTTGCTAAAGAAAAGATGACACTATTGTATAACAAGGACAAATCATGTCCCTGGCTAGCTGTCACGTGAATCTGGTGTGATGAGAAGGAGTGACTCTTGGGATACCTTGCAGAACATGGGACCATGAAAGCATGCCTATTCCACGAACTTTGTCTCTCTTCTAACCTGTTTGTTCTTAGTTGAATGAGAGAAGTTGAGGTCTTGCATCACTGTAAATAATTCTTGTGCATTTAATAATTTTCAAAAATCCCATCGTGAAGTATACAACCTTTAGATTTTCATATATTCATCTGGTTTCCTTAGTTTGAAACTTTTTTGATCACATCTGTGCCCTTCTATCTATCCCATATTCCTTAAGTGATGTTCTTTTAGGATTCTTCACCCCTTCTTTCTCTGTGGCATCTTAATTAATTAAAGAAAAATATAAGCTGCCAAATGTCTGACTGCCACATTGCCAATCTCTTTCTGGTTTAACCTTTCAGATATAAATTAAGAAATTGCTAGGATGTTTCTCAAAGGATTAATTTTAAAATAGAATCTTCATTGAAAAATGAATTGCTGCTGTTTTATTTGTATTTTTAATGATTACCTAAATGTGACAACTCATGTTCTAGAATATATTGACTTATTCTTATTTTAGTATGAAAGAAGACCAGGAACAAGTGAAAGGTGTCACTGGATATTGAAATTCCACAGAAACAACAGTTTTTCCTTCTTATGAAATAAAAATCTTCACGGAAAGTAAATACTATAAGACGTCTTACACAAATTAAACTGTTTGTGAATGACAGTGAAGACCCCTGATGTGTAAAATAAGTGCCTGCATGCATAACCAGATCTTAGGGAGCCATGGGCCATGGGAAGATGCTATAATAAGGAACTTCATATATACCTGCCAAGATTTTGCTATCCATCGTATCAATCATTGTGACAATCCTTTCTCACAGCCAAATTCTTCTTATTTCTATCCCATTCATTATTCTTTGTGGAGATACTAATGAGTAGTGAAATGCCCAGTAAAATGCCTACATTACAAGAAGGAGGGAAAAGCAAAGGTCCTTAATAAGGCAGCGTGGGGAAGTTGGTTCCTCCTAATGTTTCCTGAAACAAACTAATAGGGCCCATCATTGGATACAGAAACGATACCATTTTCATCACAAAGATCCATTATGATTTACTTTATGACTCTTTCTAGAAATAGTCCTTAGGTAAATAAAATTCATTTTTACTCTTAAACTAAAAGTACCTTAATTTTCACCACTGGTAATTTCCAAGAAAAATGTTCTGTAGCTTCTGCATTGTTACTGCTATCGGGACCATTGGGATCTGGAGAACTAAAAACAAACCCCAGAAAATCAAACAATTAGAGGATGTAGATTCCTGGCCAGGAACCATCTCAAGAGATTTTGTTAAGAGAAACCGTTTGTGGTGAGACTCAGGCAGTGTAAAGCTGCAGCCCTTCCTGGGCAGAGGTAGAGCTCTAGCTGAGATTTAAAAGCCTTAACTATAATAATATAGATAATATAGATTTTTCTCCCCAGCTCTCTACACCTCCTTTATCCCTGACAATCCATATAACAGAAAGGGGCAGGAGGAGATTTTTTTATACTGTCTTCTCCAGGGCTTTTCCTCCCTTTGATAGGCCCTAACCAGAAACCTCAGGTCCTAGGCCATTATATACCCCAAGTTCTAAAACCCTGCTATACATATCAGATAGGGCAGACAATAGTCCCACACTTTTACCAGTAGTATTTCGGCTTGCAGAGGCTGTCATAGGTCCCAACTAAATTGTTTCCCACCTTTAAGGAAGGTGCCCTAAAGAAAACCTTCAGGAAAACAGAAGGCAAAAAGAGCGGAGGCAATGCCCATTATGCAAATGAAAGGTCTTTCAGAGCTCTCCTGCATGGAGGAGATAAGGCCCCCAAGTGGGAGAAGTACCGACTTTTTCAGCACATCTCAGATCATGACAAATTCTTTCTCAATAATGCCACCCTACGATTATCAATAATTTTCTAAACTTATGCATAATGTTCAACATACATCCCCTTTTGTTAAATCAGAAAAGTCTCCTATCTTTGGCTTTGTGCTTATTCTTTCATTTTTTCCTGGTAACTCTAGATGCTTAGGTAGTCATCTTAAAGTCCAAAAAAGCACACAATCACCCCTTTTTGTTCTCTCGATGTTTAATGCAGGAAGAAGCTAGATTAACAGCATTGAAGACCCTTTTTTACAATGACCCCCCACCCTTGACTCTTCTCATTCACACAAAGCCTTATGAATTTTCAGACTGTTTAGAAACTCAATTTTGTGAAATAGATTTAAGTTCCAATAGGTAAAATTGGAAAATAAACAGAAGTTCAGAGTACTATAAAAAGACATAGTGATTACTTTAATAGTACTGGGCCTTTAGAAAAGGGTTTGCTTATGAGTTAATACGGTTGCCTGAAAAAGAAACGTAACAGAATTAATATATTCAAAGGATGGTGTGTTAGTTTGCAAGCTACTGGAAGGCGATATACCAGAACTGGAATGGCTTTGAAAAGGAAAATTTAATAATTGACAAGCTTATAGTTCTAAGAAAGTGAAAGTGCCAAATTAAGGCACCAAGAAGAGGTTACCTTTCATTCAAGAAAGGATGATGTGTCAGGAACACCTCTGTCAGCTGGGCAGTCACGAGGCTGGCATCTGCTGGTCCCTTGCTCCTGGACTCCAATGCTTTCAGCCTCTGTTCCTGTGGGGGTTTCTCACTTTACTTCTCCAGGGCTGGCTTTCATCTCTTAGCTTCCCTTGGCTCTCTCCAAGTTCTGGCCTGCTTAACATCTCATGGTAATGTCTGCTGGGCTACAAGCATCTCCAAACAATCGTGTTTCTGTTCTCCATGTGTCCACATCTATGTCTGCTCTGCTGTGAAGCTTCTGTTGGCTCTGAGGCTTCTGTCAGCTCTGAAGTTTCTCTCCAAAATGCTTCCTCTTTTACAGGATCCAGTAAACTGATCAAGACCCACCTGGATTGGGTGGAGTCACATCGCTATGTAATCCAAGATCATACCCACAATTGGGTATATCACATCTCCATGGAGATAATCTAGTCAAAAGTTTCTAACCTGTAGTATTGAATTAGGATTAAAAGAAACATCTGCTCCCACAAGATTGGATCAGGATTAAAACACGGCTTTTCTGAGGTTACATAATGCGTTCAGACCAGCACAGATGGATATCATTGAACAGCTGCCGTTTGAAGTAATACATCACCATGTCTCTATTGCTCTAAATCTTTTGAGGCAGTTAGGGAAGGAGGGAGGGAGAAGTGACCCAAAACCCATAACAAGAAGTTCCTTTGGATGTGCACACCTAGCCCTTACATAGTTCGGCACCTAAACTGTACCAATGAAAAATGCAGTTCATCAATCCCTCATTAGCATAATCAGAGGGGTGAGGGCCCATCCACGTCCTTATAATGTAAGGTTCCCGACCTCAGACTGCTTCTCCTCCTTTGGGGAATGCTCATGTTTTAATCCTGGTCCAATCTTGTGGGAGCAGCTGCTCCTTTTAATCCTGATTGAACACTGTAGGTTGGAAAGTTGTGATTAGATTATCTCCATGGAGATGTGACATACCCAAGTCCACCTCTTTTGAGCAAGTACTTTCACTATGCATTAAACTGTTTTGGCTGTGCACACTAACTAGTCCTTGGATTCTTCCTTGCAGCTGAGTCAAGAACGTCATGGTGCCAGCCCTGGTTAGGTCTCCACCTCTTCAAAACTTCGCGGGGCTCTCTGGCATCACTTTCACAGCTCTATGGGAAATTCTCTCTATGGGAATTACATTCTGAGTAATGAACTTAACAATAAGACTTTTACTTGCATAATCTTTTTCATTCATGTACTTTTTCACTAAATCAAATCCAAATTACTGAAACATCTCTCCTATAGAAGAAGAAATCACAAGACACCAGAACAGCCTCAGGTGTCAGAACTCTAGGCAGATCATGAGAGTACATTGGACTCTCCCAAAGACTAAAGAAATAAAGGAGATCCAAAAAATATATGTATATAAAATTGAAAATACAATAGAAAATCCAAGTAGAAAATGCTGGCTGGGCAAAAAAGGATGAAGCTGAGTTTAATGCAAAATTTGAGACTCCAGAACTAAGCAAAAAGTTGGAAACTTAGAGTAGGACATAGGATCTTTGAGAATCTCTGAGTCTTGGGATTCTGAGATTATTAGGTTTTTCTGTCTTGCCCAAAGGTGGAGGGAGCCAGTGATTGAGGGTGCTGAAGGAGTTCATAAAGTAATGCTTTTATTTTCCCTATCAAAAGACTAATCCAATCTCAACAAATACCACAAGGTTTATTTAAAAGAATGAGCTTTGAAATTTTAAACATATTCCAATGAGAAGAGTTCCACATTTTTTTGTGAAACATGGAAATAGCGAGAGAGTAATCAAATCACTTTCTAAGGTTTCAAAAGTTTGAAGGGACCATTTGTCATGTTCATCAGTTTGTTTATGTTTCAACATATATGTCCTGTTGTTGATAAGAAAACAGCATCATTACTTATAGTTGTACCTTGTTAATCCAAACATCTATTTTAATCATTCAAATACTTACATGTACTAGGCATGTACTAATATTCACTTAATCCCTTTCTTCATGTAAACATAATTAAAATAGTTTGTATTATGAAAAATAACAAATATTATAAAAATAGAGACTAATAGTATGCAAATAGTACCCATTAAGATTAAGAAATCATCCCAGTATTTTCACATTTGCTTCAACAATTCATTTTTATTTTGTTTTCCCTTTGCCTAAGTCTTGTAAGGCAAGTGCAAGATATTGTTCTACCCCTACATTGTTTCATAGATTTCTCTAAAAATACAGACATTTTCATATAAAATCACAATGGCCTTATCATACCTAAGAAAATTCATAATAATTCCTTGCTATCACATGATACCATAAATAAGTCCATAAATAAATTTCTCAGTTTATTTTAAAAGATGTTTTTGTGGTTTCTTTAATTCAAGATATAAACTGCTTCTTCCACACTTACATTTTTTGGTTTGTTTCTAAAATATGTTTTGAAGCATAGCAGTTCCCCTTGTTTTGTTTTTTAACAGTTTTATTGATACATAATTTTCCTACCATGACATTCACCCAGTTTAAGTGGAGAGCTTGATTAGTTTTAGTTAATTTATACTGTCATATAACCATCACCACAAATGTTCTCAAGCTCTTCCATAGTTCCCAAAAGTTACCTTCAGCCACTCTACTGTCATGCCTCCTTCTACCCTCAGCTGTAGGCTAATACTAATTTACTTTCTGTTGCTAGAGTTTCACCTTTTCTAGAAATTTTCTAATAATATATTAATATATTATGTAATATTTTCAACTGGCTTTTTTCACTTAGCTTGATGTTTTTGAGATTCACCCATGCCGTTATGAGTATCACTAATATTTTCCTTTTAATCATCCAGTAATATGCTGTTGTAAGGATGTACTGCATTTTGTTTAGTTTTTGCCAGTTGATGGATATTTGGGTTATTTCCAGTTTCTTTATTATTCTGAATAATGTTGCTAGGAACATTTGTGAATAAGTTCTTTTATTCATTTCTATCAGGTAGACACCTAAGAGTGGGATTGCTAGATGGCATGAGAAGTGCAAGTTTAGCTTTGAAAGAAACTGAAACTGCCAAACTGCTCTCCAAAGTGGCTATACCATTTTACATACCTAGAAGCAATGTATACGGTTCCAGTTTTCCACATCATTTCACTACGTCAGCATGCTGTATAATTTTCTTAAACATACTAACAGGCAGGTAATAGTATCTCATTGGTTTTAATTTGTATTTTCCTAATAATGAATGATGCCAAGCATTTCTTCATGTGTTTCTTTGCCATTTGTATATCCTCGTTGATGAAGTGTCCATTAACATTTTTTCCCAGTAAATGCCATTGACTTATTGAAGAAACTGGGTTTGCTTTCTTATAAGATGTCCTGCATTCTGAATTTATTTGTTTGCCCCCGTGCCATTTAACATATACATTATTTTCTATATTTCCTGTAAAGAGAAATTATCTCTGGAGCCTTGATTAGTTTCAAGTTCAACTTTTTTGGTCAAGGCCACTTTTACTGGTGATGCTATGTGCTTCGCATGGGATCACATCAGGAGGTTGCCACATCTTTAATGATCCTGACATTGATCAATGGATCTCTCCACTGTAAATTTCCTCATCAATCTTTTAACTAATGATTGCTGTCTGAATCAATTATTTCATTGAAAGTTGCAAAATTGCGATTTTTAAAGTTTCTTCCATATTTAGTAACTGGTATTTTTCTGTAAAGAAGAATATCCATTAACAGTTCATAAAAGGAAAGACAGAATAGATGCTTAATTCATTCCTTTTAATTTCCAATTTTCAATTCGGTTGTTGGTACCCTAGTTATTTACAAAGTTCTTTGTCGTTCCTATTGTTGTTTGTTGGGTTTTTCTATTGAAAATAAGTATCATCAGAAATTCATGGTTTTCTGTGTATTTGGTGGATTTCAGTTACATGCGTTCATCATTTTTCTGATTATTTTCATGCTGGTTCCTGCATGTTGATATCTTCCTTGCTTTCTGGCTCAACAAAATTATTATCACTTCCTCCTGCAGACCTGGAATCCAGCAGACATTCCTCAAAGGAGTAGAGGGAATCATATTTAGGGTGAAGATTTCCTTATTCTTATTAGATTATTGTGACTTCTCAGTTTTTTCAATGGCATAGTTTTAAAGGAAAAGAAATTTCATTTTGATATCCAATACAAATCATCATATAACATCGTTTTATGTTATACTTTTATCATTTTTTTCTCACTCTAAAAATCGTGGCTTCTAACAACATTAATATCCTTTTAGGTATTATATTTTTGATACAGAAATATTTTTAAAATAATAAACTATGATGGCAAGTAGACTATATAATACAGTATAAGATTTCTTTGCAGGTCTATTTGCCCTTAAAATATGTTCCTTAAACCTATATAGCAAGAGTACTGTGCTCTTGAATCACTTTAAAAATCCCTTGTCTCTGTTTCATATGTCACAACTTGACATTTCATTATATTCATTTGATTTTGTTTGATTCCAGATGTTAGTGATTGATTTTTCCATATAATTTTATTTTTAACAAAAATTATATCTTAAAGTTTATTCACAAACGTCTCACTTTTATCAACATCTTCTGCTTCCATTCCCACAAAAATAGGAAATTACCATTTGTATTAGATTTTGGTCTGCCCTTCCAATATTTCTTTCTATATATATATAACAAATTTTCATTTACAGTCATATCCCACCTTTAAATACATAAATCAATATAAATATAAGATATAGATAAATAATTCTGTCCCTTGCCTCTTTCAGGTAACAATACATTCTGAGCATCTCTTCATACCAGTGTATGTACATTTTTATAGCTTTCATTGAATGATATATCATAATTTAATCATTTAGACTTGAATAGAGGTTGGATATATATATGCACATTCATATATCATTGCATTTCCTTTTTTATAAAATGTTTTCCATGCATTTTTCAATCAAGTTGCATCGGTACATTAGCAACAAATATGCAACTGAAGTGACACAGTGATTAGAACCAGTGGAGCGCTTGCAAGTTTTTAACAAAAAAGTCTGCAGAAAATGAAGAAAACAATAACAACAACAAAACCATACTTGATTTGTAGTGTTTGTTTCTTTCCATGTGGTAAATATCCCCATGATGGCTGCATCAAGCTAGCAATGTGAAGTCACTGAGCATAGAGTTGGGCAGAGAGGCTTCCAATCACAGCCTGATTCCAGTGGCACACCACTGGGTAACCAGACCTGCTCTCCACCTTTCCCATGGCCCTAAAGGCCAGCCTGTCTGCATCACATTCGTAAGCAATCTTGCCCAATATTTGCCCTTTGGCCAGCCAGCGGGGAGCAATGGTAGATGATCAGAGGAAATACAGAGGTCGAATTTGGGCCTATATCCCCAGTTCCTTCCCATGAGGTCATCACAGACTCAGTTCCTTGGCAGTGCCCTTAGCAGGAGGCTGTCTTCTTTCTTGCCTCCCTCCTTTCTCTCTCTCTTCCAGGTTCTGGTTTTTGCTCCCCCCATCTCCTTCAGGCCTAAAGAGCTAAGTGGTGCCCAGTTTTTCGGCTCCATTACAACGTATGACTTCCGAATTCTGACAAACATTTGCAAATTGTCTCATTTTAAACAATCCTCAAAATACCCTATTTGAATGTGTAATCATTTTCCAACTACCATATTGCCCAAGCCAGAAGCAATGAAGAAAATGATCAATATAAATCTCAAGATGAGTTCCAACTTATTTATAAAATAGTCACCAAAGAACACGTGTCTCCAATGATACTGTAAATTTATGGATATTTGGCAACTCACTCATTCCTTTTTTACCATATGTTCTTTCTATAATGCTGTCCACATTGTACTGTCCTATAAATACAGATGAGTTCAACAGCCATTGTCTAGCACAAAGAAAGTTATGTTCTTTTTTAAAAAGTGCATTTCTCTATATCTAGGAGGAATTTAAGTGTGTAAGAAATTATGCTTCTATGAGAGAGAGAGAGAGTATTCTTAAGGAGACTGCTCCCTTAATTTCATAACAAAATTTGGGCTTTTTTCTTGGATTCTATAACAGCAATTTGAAAGACTCACCACGAGTTTATTTTACTTAGATCATTTTTTGACCTTACTTCAGAAAAGATAACCAGCCTAATTACTCTTTTATGAATATGTCATTATTATAATCATATTTTAAATTAATTAGTACAGCACTTTGCCATTTAAAAAATGCTTTCAGATTGCAAGGGTGGTTCAATGGTAGAATTCTCACCTGCTATGCATGGTTTGATTCCCAGCCCATGCACTTTGCCCAAAAAATCCAAACAAGCAATCAAACGAACAAAAATTCAACAAATGATACTGCAATAACAGGATGCTCACATGGAAAAAGAATGAAATGTGACTCCCACCATACAGCATACTAAATAAATAAAAAATTAATAAGATAAATAAAATAAATGCTTTCACATGTTATTTTATTCTTAAATGGTTTTCAGAGGGTTTGAAATGATTATATATATTTTTTCTGGGTTACAGAAGAAATAAAAACCAAGCTAAATTACCTTAACTTTCTAAGAACCAACATTTACCAAGGGAGGGATAAATTTGGATAAAATCTGGGCCTTCTACTTCTAATTCCAGTGTTCTTTTCAGTCAATATTGTTAAAATAAAATAAAGCAACAATAAAACAAAGCAAATGAGAATAAATGAAAGTTTCTAAAATCTAAAATTGCTTAATTAAAATTAAACACAGACACGAGTAGCAACTTCTATCTTAAAAGCACATGCTCGGGCGGCTGCCGTGGCTCAGCAGGCAGAGCTCCGACCTGCCATGCTGGAGGTCTGGAGTTCGATCCCTGGTGCCTCCTGCCCATATGCAAATTAAAAAAAAAAAAAAAAAGCACATGCTCATGTTACCCTGATATGTTGCATACATGACAGGAGGAGGGTATGGCATCCTTCCCATCTTCACCAGTACCCCTAGGATACTAGCCTTTAACCTCTCTGCACTTCAGATGCCTCCAGTGTTAGCTAAAATAATAATTCCTTAGAATACTGTGGGCCGAGTAGTAGAATTCCATAAATGATAGTGATGGCTTTAATTACCACTATAATTCCCACTGCTGTTATCTCATCTAATTCCCGATTGTCTTTTTATGCAGGGAGCCAGCACCATGCCCTTTGCTACCCCTGGAATGTCAACAGGGTTTGGGGTCAGAGATGGGTCTGGTGACCTTGCCTCTGATGCTTTCGTTGGCTTAGGTAAGTTACTTCACTATATTAAGATTTGGTTTATTAGTTAAAATGGAGATGACATTAATATGTATCTATGAGTATTCAATAATTGTGTATGAAAAACTGTTTTGTAAACTGCGAAGTATCAAACATTATGGTCTATATTGTAGGTTTAATGAAGAATTGTAATGTGAGCACAGTAGTTACGAGTCATTTAAAGTTTCACACCATTATTCTGGTTAATTCATATTAATAAAAAATCATTAATTATTTTGATTAAGTCATAATCAAAATATATATCTCAGACAAACAAATTTGTACACATATGGAAAACAAATATATGAAGAATAATTTGCTGCTGGCAAGTACTTTAAAGTGGATATGAATAGAAAACGTTCAAAGTGATATATTCTGATAATTTACAAAAGCTTTTGCTAACCAGACTCAGAGTCTGCACCTTTGCTTGACCTCCCCTAAAGCTAAATTGATATCATTTTCTTTTATTCTGCAATGTATGAGTCTTTCAAATTAATAATGTCACTTTCTGTTGGAAATGTTATTGGTAGATAATCAAAGTTCTGAACAGGCTTAGTAAATTTCAGTAACTATAAAATCCCCTTGATTTTTCTTTTGGTCTATATAATTAGCTTTTTATTTCTTTATACATTGCAGTGAACTCTCACACCTTGAGACATCCATGGTATTAATATATTTTATCCACCAGATGGCACTATTTTCAAAGCAATAAAATAGCATTTCTGGCATGATGTAATCGGATGGAATGCATTTATTTTTCTTTTGCTCCCTTCTCTCTCTGTCTCTCTCTCTCTCTCTCTCTCTCATTTTTCTCCTTTCAGCATGTGATTTTTGCATTAGACATTAACAAGAAATATATACTTCTACAAATCAGTCTGAAAATAAAGCAGATTGATATGTCCAAACATGTATTTCATCCTTTCATAGTGAAGATGATATCAACCTAAATTTTTGATAAAATTGATAAAAGACAGAACCCAGGAAAAAGACATGGGATTTTTCCTAGGATTCTTTAATATCTCCTAAAAGTCCGTAAATCATTTGCAAAGAAAGATCTAGGAGAAAGAAGTTTTTGTGTTAGCATGAAAGAACATGTTCTATGCCACTTTCATCTGTGTGAATAATTTGCAGAAAAATGTATCCCCTGTGTTTGTATAAATAACAGAATTCACAGATGAGCCTAACTCTACGAGGGATCCAGTAGACAGAGCCATCCAACATTACAACAGAACTCATAACATCTTACCTTGGGGAAGGAGGAAAAAAACTGTCTGCAGCTGTCCATTGGCTAAAAAATTAACAATTTTCAATAAAGTTGTTCAGGAAAGTCAGCCTGGAAACACATTATATATATTAACTGTGGGGAATATATAATGGAAGTTATACTCTATGCAATTTCTATATTTTTATTTCTGCTTCTCTATATTTCACAAAGAACAGTATTACTTTCATTTTGAAAAATACAAAAAACACACAAAAATGCTATTTAAAAAAATCGATGCTGGCTATGTTTCCATCCTGTCTCTGGATTAACGATGGAGAACTCCAAGTGCTACAAAATTGAGTGTTGTACCCTAATTGCTTACCACCTATTAGCCTGTTAGAAAACAAACCAGCTATCATGTCTGAAGAAACATTGATATAGTATTCACCTTCCTTTTCTCGACTTTGCCTGTTTCTACTTTCACGTCCAGCAGGCATTTGGAAAACTGTATTCTATTATCCTGAAAGAAGGTCACCTGGCAATAAATTTAGATAATTTATTGAAGATCCAAACTTTAAGTTAGAAAGAGAAGTAGACGAGAGGAAGTCAGAGACATCAGCTAGGCACATTAACAGAGCCACCGAATGAAGCCACTTGTGGCTTATGACATGTGACTCTATCCTTAGGCTGGGAACCACATGGTTGTTTGACATGTTAAATTGAGTGAGGGTGATAAAATCTTAGAGAGCTAGGGAAGAGAATGCCTTCACTGCTTTGGTGCCTCTTCCTATTTTTTTTTTTTTTTTTTGTATGCTGTATGGCGGGGATCCATTTCATTCTTTTTTCCATGTGAGTATCCTGTTATTGCAGCACCATTGGTTGAATTTTTATTTGTTTGCTTGTTTGGTTGGTTTTTGGGAAGTGCATGGGCCAGGAATCGAACCCGGGTCTCCTCCATGGCAGACGAGAATTCTATCACTGAACTACCTTTGCAGCCCCGCCTCATCCTAATTTCACTAGACTTGCTGTGCTCCTTGCCAAAGGAATCCAAAATATGCTGCAGGGAAAAATAAAATTTTATGATTATAATTTCATGGTAAGGTTCCGTTTTTGTTGAATATGTTAGATCTAAGGTTGCACTCTATTTTAGTGGGTTGTTGAAGAATTGAAGGCAGTAATTTTCTTCAAGTGTACTAACCAAACAAATCTCTGAGTAGTGTGATTAATTCATTCAGGCAGCAAATATTTATTGAGCACCTACTATGTCTTATGTACTATTCTGCATACTTGTAATATAGCAGTGAGTGAAGAAGGAAGTAATGTGCTCTCAAAGACCTTTCATTGTATTGGAGGAAACAGCAGGAGGTATATTATAATTGCCTTCCTCTTTTATTTTTTGATTAAACTAAAATCAAGTTATGGTTTTATAAAAGGCCTTCCAATTTCTTTCAAATATTTATTCTTTAACCATTTTCCTGACCTGTACCCGGCATTTTTTTATAAAAATAGCAATGTATTAATATAGAGCTATACCATATTTTATAGGTTTTGTGGTAAGTAGTGTTTCCCCACAGACATGAAATAAGGCAAGACTATTTGTCGCTGATAAATTATCTAGAAACCATTTTCTCTATTGAACAATTTTGATATCTACAGGGATAATTTAATACCGCTAGTGTATTTTCAAAATAGACAATACAGTTTCTTCTCTTCTAGAAGATGCAATCAACTTGTTAATATCAAAAGGATTTCTGTTGTGTTATTTGAAATTGTGGATTTGTCCTAATTCACATGTCCAGTCATCTTTCCTCAGTTTTTTCTTTTGACATTTTAATATGATCTCTGTGAAAATTAGTCCCTTTTCTACTATTTTTAGTTATCTTTAAATATATTTACCAAAATCATGGCATAAATAGAAGTAAAGAATGGCATTATTTCATAGAGGAAAACAGGTATTCCTGGAAAACTGAATATTTCCTTAGGGATATTTCAGAATAAATACATAGATTTCATACTTAGTCAATCATTGTTTCTGACATAAAGATTAATAATGCATGTGCTTGCTAGGGTGACTGCATTTAAAGTGAGTTAAAAATCTTGCTAAGGTAACTACTTTTAAAGTGAGTTAAAAATCCAATCATCCTAACTATTCTTAGCTATTACATAAGAAATTAATAAGCAGAGATAAATTAAATGAAAATGCTTTTTCATTAAATGCATTAAATGCTAGAAAGGATGAGAATTTTTAGTCCATGTGCATTAAAAAAATTTCTTCTTAATCTTAAATATTAGCTGCTTTATTGATAATGGATATTTCATATTTGAGTTTGGAAATCTTTAAAAATAAGTGGGTTAGTTTCTTTTTCTTTTATCATATCTTTTTTAATTTTTGCTGTTTTTCCACATTGCTCTTTCTTTTCATGGTCCAATAAACAATCCCTGTTTCTGGCGGGCAGGGAAAAGTTAGTCACCAAAATGCTTCTGAGACAGTGTTTTCCCATTTTTTGACCCTTTGACATTGAGTTCTATATCCATAAGTGTTTTCTCCCTTCCTTTTATTGCCTCTTCCCTTTCATTTGATGAATGCTGGATGTTTTTGGATTCAACTTCTAGATCCCTGTGTATCAACCTCTCTGTTATGTTTGTCTTTCCCTCTTCTTCCTTCCTTTCTGTTTAGATTCGCCTATCACTGCGCTTCTCAGCTCCCTTCCTTTCTTTATGGCTTCGTAATGTTAAACCGCACATGGTCTCTAAACACATCCTGTCCCTACACACATGTTGCACATGGTGTTCCTAAACTTCTATTCCTCATGTGTCTTAACTTTTTCCTCATTCTTCTAGTCACATATCAAATGCTCCTTCTTCATAGAAGACTTTTCTAACTCCTACATGAAAACTTAGCAGCTTCTCTCATGCCTCCATTCACTTGGTACCTAATAGCCAGCATGTTATAATATCACTGCATTGTTTTACTTTCTCCTATGAGTCTCTGTTGAACTGTGACTCCTTGAGGACAGCGACTGTGCATTTTAAATGTTTAATCTGCTTTGTCTTTCATCATTTTTTATGTTTGGTTCTCTAGAGGTCACTCAATTGCTCAGTAAACGTATTTTGGTATGACTGCTGTACCAGATACTGGGCTGTCAGATGTGGAAACTCATGTCAACAAGTATTCTTAAGCACTGCTTCCTCTGTATGACATAGTTCCAAGTGCTGCAGGGGCTGCCGGGACAAGGGGAAGGGGCAGCTCCTGACCATCAGCAGCTTGTGTTTTTTTATAGAGTGAAAACAAACTTGAAGGGATTGAATAAGTACTGGGGGACTAGCATATAATTAGTTCATAAAAGAAAGGGAAAACACTGCATTCTCGCTGCACTAAGAGGGAATAATCACTATGAGTTGGTAGGCTTCAAGAGAGTTGTAAATTAGATTAAACTGGATCTCAAAAAAAAAAAAAAAAAGAGACGGAATTCAGAGAATACACCAAAAAGTCCTTTAAATAGTTAATCAGATTACGGGGGATAGGGTGGGGAGACTAGTTCCTGGTAGTTCATTGAATATCCAATCAGTTCAGTTGACTTGAGGGTTCTATTCATAGGCTTGCTCTTACCAAGGAAAATGCCATATTGGACAGAGCAATAGAACTGGAGCCTGGCAGGACCTAGCTGTGAATCAAAATCTGTGGACTCAGATAAATTACATAGACACTTTGTATCTGCATTCTTATTCATAAATTGGAGATGAGAAATCCTGCTTCTTCTGATGGTCATGTGAATTAAAATTACAATAATATTTGTAAGAGGTCCATTTCATAGGTGTAAAAGTCAATAAAAGTGAAAGCCCTTGGGAGGTTTCATGAGTGGTGTTTTTCCAGTTAGAGGGAACCAAGGTCAAACCAGGGACTTAATGTCTGTCTGATGAGATGTGTTGATTCAGCAGAAAACATCTAAAACCAGTGTTGATTCAGCTAAAGAGAGCTCCTAATCTGGAGCGCCTGATGTTTAATGCATGGCGTTTACTTGAGAAGGTCATGATAACCAGGCTTTACCATGAATTAGGCAATAAAGAGAACATCAGTCACCCACCTTCCCAGCAGGAATTGCAGAAGGGGGAGGGGGTGGTGCTTACTTAGTGTTTAGAGCATCTCTGTAGGGAACTGTTAGATTGGTACTGCCGGTATTTAGCAGAATTTAAGAGCCAGCTATAGATTTACTGGTGTTTTCTCATTACAAACTCAGGGAACTTGGGTAGTTAGGAAAATTAAAGGAGTCATCAAAGGGAGCTTTCTCAGGCAGTACAGCTGCCGTTTCATGGTGGGCTGATAGGCGGTGATTCTCAAACTTGAGCCACACCATCTGAGTTTCCTAGAGGGCTTATTCACTCTAACTTTCTGTGCTCCCAACCCCAGCATTTATCATCCAGGCCATCTGTGGTGGGGTCTGACAATTTGCTTTTTAAACAATTTCATGAAAAATGCTGATGTTGTTGATTCAGGGGTTGCACTTTGAAAACCACTGTGTTTAAAGAAACAACACATAATCTCACAAAAGGATGTAGCAATAGAGCATGCAACTGGAATATATTCCTTATTTTTCCTGCATCAGGTAGGAAACATGGGAATGGCTGTACTTTATTCTTATAGAAAAGATACCACAAGAGCCCCACTTGTATTAAACATAAGCTTTGTTGTGTTACTGCCTGCTCTAAAACTTCCACTAATGTTTTTTTTCACATGTCAGATGCCTTATGTAGTTTATTTAAAAATAAATTACCACAAATTTTCGGGTGTTGCATGAAGAGTGCTATAAGGATTCTGATATAGGGTTGTATTAAAATACAGGACTCTCACTTAAATTTGAATTTCAGGTAAACAGTGAATTTATATAAGCTTATACTGGGGCAATATTTGAGATATACTTATACTAAACAAGCATTGTTAATTTGAAATTCAAATTTAACTGGATGTCCTGGGGCTTTTATTTTCTAAATCTTGCCATTCTTCTTACAGTGGACCCAGACTCAAAATGAATGTGAGGTGATTGATTAGCCACATCTGCCGTTGGTGTGAAAGTGGGGATTAATGGCCCAGAAAGAAAGAACTAGACAATTCCTGGAATGAAATTGGAATTCCCCATCAGTCCTCAACTCTTACTGAATTTGGGGAGACCGCTTATCAGTAGAGGAAGAGAGGATATGTTTTCTGTCATAATATTTCAACCACCTCTCACTGCAAGTAATCTGGTATTTATCATTTGGAATTCACCTAGCATGTGATGTGAGAGAAAGAGAATGATGGCAGCAGCTGCTGTGATAAGTGTTGCATCATTTTGTGATAATGGTACTTAACAGTGGAAGCCATCAGCTGCTTTAAAATTATGGCAGCTACAACTCTGTCATCAAATAAACATTTGCCACTAAGCCAGTCCCAGTCTCGCCAGCACAGATAACTCTGAGAAGACTACAGGGTGTATTTTCACTGTAACCCATGGGGTTCTGATACTTTAGCCATAATATCCTAATACCATTACTACCCCTATACTTTTCTCCATACAGAGCATCTTCTTAAGTGAAATTCTTTCTCCTTTCACATTCTGAGATATAAGTAGAAGCCCAGACGACACCCTTGGAATAAAAATTATTCTTATCACTGAAATATGGCTGGTATTAATCATAAATACAAATTGGGGTGACCTGGAATCAGATTTCCAAAGAGGAAAATATTGTTTTCACTTCAATGTAAAATACTTTGTACTCTCAAAAATATTTATTCTAATGAAAAATTTTTACGTGGAATTTTTGAAAATTGATAGTGATATGGACCTCTGTTTCAAGAAGTCAATTCTTCCTATGTATAATGAAAACATTGGACATTATATGTAAAACAAACATATAAAGACACCAAAAGGTGGAGAAAGCATGGCAGATGGGTCCAGGGAATAACAAAGTGTGAGTTACCTGGGTTTTCTTTATGCCTCATTTATCTTAGACTTGGAGCAGAAGAAGCCAGCAATTTGGAAATGCTAACCAAAAAAACTTGAGCGAAAGCCTCCTATCTCCAGTCAAAGACCAGAAAGTGGAAGCTGGTGAGACAGAACATAAACAATAACTACTTTACTTGAGCCAAACACCAATCCCCACCCATACCAGCAAAGGCCAGGTGGAGAGTTTAGACTTCACCAAGCTGTAACAAAGTATCCCATCTTCTCTGTTTGAGTGATGCCAGAGAAGACAACGTAAGAAGCTGGGGCTTGGATCCCCATCTGGTAGTAATGAGGCATCCTTCCTGCTGCCCACGGGGGTGGTGTCAGAGGAGGCCTGGGTGGAGATTTTGAACTTGTAGCATCCCCCAAGATTAAAGAAGCCATCTTCCCTCCTTTGTGGAGGTGGCCATGTGGGGATCACTAGTGAGGCACCCCTAAACATATCAGACACGTCGAGGTTGGCCATGAAGCTCTGACTCAGCAGGAAGCACAGAGTTTTTACTGCCAACATTTTGGACACAGCTGAGTTCCAATCCAGTTTGTGCCATGTGTTATTACCTATGTGGCTTTGGGTAAATGTCTTAAATTCCCTGAATATCACTGGAGGCCAAGTAGGGAAGAAGATATCAAAAAATACATGAAATGGAATAAAATGAAAATTCAGCATAATAAAATTTGTGGTATGCAGCTAAAGCAGTGCTGAAGGAGAATACCATAGCATTAAGTGCATAAATTAAAAAAGAGGAAAAGGCTCATATCAATGATATGAGCGTTCACCTCAAGAACCTAGTAAAAAAGGAGCAAAACAAATCCAAAGCAAGCAGAAAGAAGGTAATTATAAAGATAAAAGCAGAAAACAAATTGAATACAGAAAAAAATAGAGAAAAAAATCAATGATGCAAAGAGATGATACTTTGAAAACACCAATAAAAGATTTGTCAATAAGACTGACAAATCTTGTAAGAATAGTAAGGGAAAAAAAAGAAATCACAGATGACCAATATCAGAAATGTAGCAAATCACAGCAGCTTTTAAGCCATTAAAAGGACAATAAGAGAATACTGCATTCAACTCTGCACATAGAAAGTCAACAATTTATGTTATAAACTATTGCCTTGAAAAATGTGAATTATCACAATCACCCAATAGAACTTCATTTAAATAACTATGTAATGATTAGGGGGATTATATTCATAATTTTACAATATCCAAAGATATCTCCAGATCCAGATGGTTTCAGTAGAGAATTCTGCCAAATATTTAAAGAGGAATTAACACCAATATTGCACAATCTCTTCCAGTAAGTAGAAGAGGAAGTAATACTTCCCAGTGCATTATGTGATACTGTTATTACTCTGATACCAAAACCAAACAAACAGGACAAAAAACTAACTACAGACCAGTATTCCTTATGAATATAGACAGAAAATCCTTAACAAAATACAAGCAAATAGAATTCAGCAATCTGAATTACATACTATGACCAAGTCAAATATATTCCAGGGATGAAAGACTTGTTCAATGTTCAAAAATTAATCAAGGTAACCCACCATATTAACAGGCTAAAGGAGAAAAATCATATGGTCATATCAACTGATGCTAAAAAAAAAAAAAAAGAAGCATTGGCAAAATTCAGCACCTATTCATGATTAAAAAAAAAACAACTCAGAAAGATAGGAAGTGAGGGAAACTTTGACAACTTGAGAAAAGAGCATTTACAAAAACTTGTAGCTAATGTTAAACTTAATGGTCAACAGGAACAAAGCAAGGATGTCTGCTCTTACCACTCTTACTGAACATAGTGCTGGAAGGTACAACCAGTGTAATAAGGCAAGAAGAGTAAATAAAAGACATTCAGGACAGAAATAAAGAAGTAAAACTGTCCCTCTTTGTAGATGATATGATTGTCTACAATCCCAAAGACTCTACAATAAAAATGCCTAGGATTAAAAAGTGAATTCAGAACGTTGTAGAATTCAGATTAACATACAAAAAATCAATTGTATATTTATATGCTAATAATGAAAATATGGACACAAGTTAAAATGCATTTATTTTCATTCATAAAATGAAATACTTAGGCATAAATCTTATGAAGTTTGTACAGGATTTGTATGCTGAAAATAACAAAATCTTGACGAAATAAATAAACTGAGACATATACCATGAACAGGAAGAATGTTCATGAGGAGGAAGAATCAATACAGTGAAGATGCAGCTTCTTCCCAAATTCATATACGGGTATCTGAATGTGGATAAAAGTGGAAATGTTAGGCAATATATATGGTAATAGAATACATTTTAAAAAAAATCCATGCAATTGCACTACAGAAACAGTGGACCCTAAATTCAACTATGGACTATAGTTAATAGTACAATTATGCAAATAAGCTTTCATCAAATTTAACAAGTATACTACACTAATGCAAGGCATTATACAGGATATATGGGAATAGGGAGTATATGGGAATCCTGTAGTGTATGCACAATTATTCTGTAAATCCACAAGTTCTTCAATAAAATTAAAAAAAAAGAACAGTCTCAGTGAGATTGCTTTGTATATCTGGACAAGATTATTATAAAATTTATATGGGAAAGCAAAGGAACTAGAACAGCTAAAACAACTTTGAAAAAGAAAGAATAAAGTGGGAGATATCAGTTTACCAAATTTCTAGAATTATTTTATTACTACAGTAATTAAGACTTTGTGATATTGATAAAGGGATAAATACATAGATCAAAGACACAATATAGAAAACCCAGAAATTGACCTACAAAAATCTGCCCAGTTATTCTTTTTTAATGTTCAAAATCAAGTAAATGCATAAAGGATACCATTTTCAACAAATGGTGCTGGAGCAAGTAGACATCCATGATGTTACAGTAAGCCTTGACCTAAATCTCATGCCGTTTACAAAAATTAACTAAAAATGGACCACAGCTTAAATATAAAACATAAATTATAAAACTTTTAGGAAAAAATCTTGAGGATTTAGGGCTTGGCAAAGAATTCTTAAACTTGACATCATAAACATGATCCATATTAGGAAAACTGATAAATTTAATTTCACCAAAATTTAAGATAAAACAAAACCTTTGCTCCATAAAAGATCCCAGATGATGGAGAGACAAGCTACAGAGTAGAAGGAAATATTTGCAAACCACTTATCTAACAAAGGACTATTATCTAGAATATATAAAGAATTCACAAAACTCAACAGTAAAAAAACAACCAATCCAATCAGAAAATGGGGAGAAGATATGAAAAGACATTGCGCTGAAAAAGTTATACAGGTGACAAATAAGTACATGAAAAGACGTTCAACATCTTAACTTAGTGATATGCAAATTAAAATCACAAGATATCATTACACATCTTTCAGAATGGCTAAAATAAAAGAAAAACGTAGTGACAGCACCAAATGCTGGCAAGGATGTAGAAAAATTAGATCCCTTATCCATTGCTGGTAGAAATGTGAAATGGTATGATCACTCTGGAAAAATTTGCCAGTTTCTTAAAAACTTAAAAAAAAAAGTAAATGCAATTACCATATGTATTAGGGTTGTCTAGAGAAACAGAGTCAACAGGAAATATCTGTAAATATCTAAATTTATAAAAGCGTCTCACATAACTGTGGGAAGGTAGAGTCTAAAATCCGCTGGGCAGGCTGTGAAGCTGATGACTCCAATGGAGGGTCTGGATGAACTCCACAGGAAAGGCTCGCTAGCTGAAGCAGGAAGAGAGCTGTCTTTTCTGAATCCTTCTTAAAAGGCTACCGGTGATTAGATTAAGCATCACTCATTGCAGAAGACATTTTCCTTGACTGCTTACAAATGGAATCAGCTGTGGATGCAGGCAATATGATCATGATTTAATTCTATGAATTGTCCTCATAGCAACAGACAGGCCAGCACTTGCCCAGCCAGACAAACAGGTACCACCACCTGGCCAGGTTGACACATGAACTTGACCATGACAGTCCACCTGCTGTCAATTGGCAGCTATACACATCATCTTATACCATACCTAATTTCTAAATAGAAAATAATAAAAGACACATTTTCTCCCCTCACCTAACAATACTCAACTGTCCTGCATATAACTGGAAACACATTAAGTCTCCCCAGAATAAGGTGCAAGTCCTGGGGTAATATTAATTCTTAAACCTGATATCTTACAACCTAAATAGTATAACACGAACAAAACAGCATTATAGTCCTCATTTCTGTAACAGATCATGTGGTCATAGTTCATATTTATCACTACCTGCTTCCACTACCCATTCCATGTTCCCTTTACCCTCAGCAAGCACTTCAGCTGGCTGTGGTTCTTTGCCTGGTGGAGTGACCCAAACCTTCATTCCTGAAGTTTCAAATCCATTAGTAGTCCTGCCTGGATTGGGTTGTTGCAGTTTTCCATTGATTTTAATCACAGGGCATGATAGTACTAAAAGATGCCCTAGAGGATCTCCTATACTCCAGGAAAACTCTTCTTTACCTCCATTGTGTAGTTGCAGTCCTATTTGCCCCTGATAAGCAGAGTCAATTGCCCCAGCCAGTAATGTAATCCCCTTCTTGGCTTGTTGATCCAGGGCATGAGTAGCTCAAAGTGACCAGGTGGCAGTCTTAGATTCCAGTTCAATAGAATCATTGTTGTTTCTCCTGGTGGAAGCACTCCCCCTTTTGGAACTAAAACCTGTAGACCAGCAGAGCTCAGAGTCATGGAGCAGGAAGCAAAAATTTTCCTAATGGATCACTAGGGGTAATAATGAGTGGTGCCACTCCCATTTCCACCCCTTGGTTCCTGGACCCATGGATCCTGGCTATGGGAGAAACAGCACCATACAGTAGGCACTGATTCAGAGCATACACAGCTATCTGGAGAACATTACCCCAACCCTTCAAGGTATTGCCACCCAGTTGGCACCATAATTGAGTTTTCAAAAGGCCATTCCACCATTCTATCAATCCAGCTGCTTCTGGATGATGGGGAACATGGTAAGACCAGAGAATATCATAAGCACGTGCCCATTCCCGCAAATCATTTGCTGTGAAGTGTATTCCTTGATCAGATGCAATGTTGTGTGGAATACCATGATGATGGATAAGGCATTCTATAAGCCCACAGATGGTAGTTTTGGCAGAAGCATTGCATACAGGGAAAACAAACCCATATCCAGAGTATGTGTCTATTCCAGTTAGAACAAATCACTGCCCCTTCCATGAAGGGGGTAGTTCAATGTTATCAACCTGCTACCATGTAGCCAGCTGGTCACCTAAGGGAATGGTATCATATTAGGGGCTGAGTGTGGGTCTCTGCTGCTGGCAGATTGGGCACCCAGCAGTGGCTGTAGCCAGGTTAGCCTTGGTGAATAGAAGTCCATGTTGCTGAGCCCATGTATTGACTCCATCCCTACCACCATGACCACTTTGTTCATAAGCCCATTGGGCAATGACAGGTGTTGCTGAGGAAAGAGGCTGACTGATATCCACAGAACAGTTCATCTTATCCACTTGATTATTAAAACCTTCCTCTGCTGAAGTCACCCTCTGGTGTGCATCCACATGGGACATTAGCTCACTCAGAAAGGCCTATCCACATATCTCTTCCCCAGACCTCTTTGTCACCAGTTTTCCAATTATGGTCTTTCCAAGTCCCTGACCATCTAGCCAAACCATTAGCAACAGCCCATGAGTCAGTATACAAATGCATTTCTAGCCAGTTCTTCTTCCAAGCAAAATGAACCACCAGGTGCACTGCTCGAAGTTCTGCCCACTGGGAGGATTTCCCCTCACCACCATCCTTCAAGGATACCCCAGAAAGGGGTTGTAGTGCTGCAGCTGTTCACTTTTGGGTGGTACATACATATCGTGCAGAACCATCTGTAAACCAGTTCCGAGTTTTCTCTTCATTAGTCAGTTCACTGTAAGGAACTCCCCAAATGCCATAGCTGTGTTCTAGGAAAGATAAGGTAATGTGGCAGGAATGGAGACCATGGGCATTTGGGCTACTTCCTCATGTAACCTACTTGTGCCTTCAGGATCTGCTCTGGCCCTATCTCATATATACCATTTCCATTTTATGATGGAGTGCTGCTGCATATGCCCAACTTTATGGCTTGGTGGGTCAGACAATACCCAGCTCATGATAGGCAACTCAGGTCTCATGGTAACTTGTGGCCCAAGGTTAAGCATTCAGTCTCTACTAAGGCCCAGTAGCAGGTCAAAAGCTGTGTCTCAAAAGGAGAGTAGTTATCTGTAGCAGATGGTAAGGCTTTGCTCCAAAATCCTAAGTGTCTGCATTGTGATTCTCCTATAGGGGCCTGCCAAAGGCTCCAAACAGCAACTCTATTTGCCACTGACACTTCCAGCACCATTGGATCTGCTGGATCAGATGGTCCAAGTGGCAGAGCAGCTTGTACAGCAGCCTGGACCTTTCGCAGAGCCTTCTCTTATTCAGGTCCCCACTCAAAATTGGCAGCTTTTCTGGCCACTTGGTAAATGGACCGGAGTAGCACACCCAGATGAGGAATATGTTGTTGCCAATATCCAAAGAGTCAAACTAGTCATTGTGCCTCTTTTTTGGTCGTAGAAGAGGCCAGGTGCAGCAACTTATCCTTCACCTTAGAAAGGATATCTCAATATGCCCCACACCACTGGACACTTAGAGATTTCACTGAAGTGGAAGTCCCCTATATTTTTGTTGGATTTATCTCCCATCCTCTGACATGCAAATGCCTTACCAGTAAATCTAAAGTAGTTGCTACTTGTTGCTCACTAAGTCCAATCAACATGATATCATCAATATAATGGACCAGTGTGATGTCTTGTGGAAGGGAGAAACAATCAAGGTCCCTGTGGACAAGATTATGATGTAGGGTTGGAGAGTCGATATACCCCTGAGGTAGGTCAGTGAAAGTATATTGCTGACCTTGCCAGCTGAAAGCAAACTGTTTCTGGTGGTCCTTACTAACAGCTATTGAGAAAAAAGCATTTGCCAGATCAATAGCTGCATACCAGGTACCAGGGAATATACTAATTTGCTCAAGCAATGATAGCACATCTGGAACAGTAGCTGCAATTGGAGTTACCACCTGGTTGAGTTTATGATAATCCACTGTCATCCTCCAAGACCCATCTGTTTTGTGCATAGGCCATATAGGAGAGTTGAATGGGAATGTAGTGGAAATCACCACCCCTGCATCCTTCAAGTCCTTAAGAGTGGCAGTAATCTCTGCAATCCCTCCAGGAATCTGGTATTGCTTCTGATTTACTATTTTGCTAGGTAGGAGCAGTTCTAGTGCTTCTACTTCATCTTTCCCACCATAATAGCCCTCACTGCATGAGTTAGAGAGCCAATGTGGGGATTGTGCATTACTCAGTATGTCTATACCAATTATGCATTCTGGAACTGGGGAAATAACAAGAATGGACCTGCTATGTGACAGACCTGAGCTAAAACTCCATTGATCACCTGACCTGCATAAGACCTCACTCTGACTGGGGGACCAGAGTGACGTTTTGGGTCCCCTGGAATTAATGTCACTTCTGAACCAGTGTCTAATAATCCCTGAAATATATGATCATTTCCTTTTCCCCAGTGTACAGTTACCCTGGTAAAAGGCAGACAGTTTCCTTGGGGGAAGGCTTGGAGGAAGAGTAACAGTATAAATTTGTCGCAATGTAACAGGGTTCTCCCCAAAAGGGACCTGGCCTCCCCTTCATTCAAGGGGCTCTGGGTCTGTAAACTACCTGGTTTGGAAATTCATTAAGGGGCTGTGTTCTAGTTTGCTAGCTGCCAGAATGCAATATACCAGAAATGGAATGGCTTTTAAAAAGGGGAATTTAATAGGTTGCTAGTTTACAGTTCTAAGGCCGAGAAAATGTCCCAGTTAAAGCAAGTCTATAGAAATGTCCAATCTAAGGCATCCAGGGAAAGATACCTTGATTCAAGAAGGCCAATGAAGTTCAGGGTTTCTCTCACAAGTGGAAGGGCACATGGTGACACAGTCAGGGTTTCTCTCTCATCTGGAAAGGCACATGGCAAACATAGTCAGGGTTCATCTCTCATCTGGAAGGGCACATGGCAAACACAGCATCAGCTGCTAGCTTCTTCTCCTGGCTTCCTGTTTCATGAAGATCCCTGGGAGGCATTTTCCTTCTTCATCTCCAAAGGTCGCTGGCTGATGGACTCTGCTTCTCGTGGCTATGTCATTTTGCTCTGCTCTTTCTGATTCTCTTTCATTCTCCAAAATGTTTCCTCTTTTATAGGACTCCAGAAACTTATCAAGACCCACCCAAATAGGTGGAGACATGTCGTCACCTAATCCAGTTTAACAACCACTTTTGATTAAATCACATCTCCAGGGAGATGATCTGATTACAGTTTCAAACATACAGTATTGAATAGGGATTATTCTGCCTTTATGAAATGGGATTTAGATTAAAACATAGCTTTTCTAAGGGACATGCATCCTTTCAGACCAGCACAGGCCATGACTCTGTGTTTTTGTAATTCAAGTTAGACTTCTGTTCACTTGACCTGGAACTCTTTTGTTTATACAGCTCAAACAAGAATTTAGTAGACTGCCCATCTGTTGTACTTCTAGGTACCCCATGATTTACTAGCCATCACCACAAATCTCTGCGAGTCAGATTATTTTGACTCCTACTTTGAGTTTCCTGTCTATTATAATAGCCACGTCCACCCTGTCTTTGGTGATTAAGTGCTGCCATCTGGCTTCTGCCAACTCGGGATCTGGTCATCTCCATTATGTTTAAGGATTCCAGGTAAGTGACAAGAGTTCCCACAGTAATATCTGACCTACAGAGAAGTGCAACTACAGAGCTCTTCAGGGATGATGGCGCTAGTCCCACAAATTTATTTCTCACTGTTCTGGTAAAAGGTACATTCTCTGGACATTCCTGGGGTATAAGAGCAGGCTTTCCATGATAAATCCACTCTAACATTCCAATCTCTCTAAACCTCTGGATCCTCTCATGTACATTATACCAGGGCAGTTCTGGCATTTCAACCTCAGGTAATGTCGGCCACTTTTTGATCCATGTTTCAACCAACCATCCTAATAAACTGTTAATGCCTTTTCTAACCCCTTGAGCTAGAGCTGTAACATTGAATGCAGAATCTCTGCTTAGTGAGCCCATATCAATAAATTCAGCCTGATCCAGCCTTATATTCCTCCCACCATTATCCTACACCCTTAAAATCCCTTGTGATACATATTCCCCTGATTTCTGTCTATATAAATTGGAAAGCTCATGCAGTTCTTTTGGAGTATAATGTACCTCCTCATGTGTGATACTTTGTATCTCACCTTTAGGGGCTTGTTGGGACTTTAGTCTAGTTATAGGTCTGGAAGAAATGAGGGATGGTGGGGGTGGGTCATGAAAAGAATTATAAGTATCTTCCAAGCCATTTGCCTCAGAGCATTCATTTGCAGTTTCATTTGGTGAAATAGGATTAATCACTCTAGGGCTAATCCCTTCAGGTGGAGGTTGGGTGGCCAACTCCTCAAGGCAGGCTGGAGGTTGGGCGGTTATGTCCTCAGTGCAGACTATTACAGGGTTATCTAGGGAATGCTCAGCATGACCTAGGGTTTCAACCTCGACACTGACATTATCAATCCATATGTTGCCATCCCATTTTTCAGGGTCCCACTCCTTTCCAATCAATGCCCTCACTTTAACAGCAGACACCATGCAAGATTGAGATTTCAGTTTACCCTGTAAAGTTGCTATTCTAACAATAAGATTCTGAGTCTGATTTATGGAGATCTCAAGTCTATGGCTACATGAAAATAAGATTTTCCTTTAGGACACTCATGCAAACATTTACATCTGTCAGAAGGCACATAGGCTTCTCATTTGAAGTATTAATTTCACTCATTTAGTATCCAGTATATCTAACAACAACCAGCCAACATGTCTAATACCTCCTAATTCCACAAAACTCCTTAAAGGTGTCAAAAACACTATCCATCAGAGCCTGGCTTTGTACAAGCAAAGTATTAGAAGAATCGAATGGTGATATTTTGACTATCTCTTTTGCCAACTCACCCCATGGATTGGCAGTATCATTCTGATTGCAGGAATCAGAGTCCTTAGTACCTTTGAGTCCAGTCAGAGTAGAAAACCAATCGTAAAAACCCATTTTTAAGATTCTATTTCTTAAGAGTCACTCCTGGTACCAAGTTAAGCTTCTTTAGAGAGATAGAATCAACAGGAAATATCTGTAAATATAAAATTTATAAAAGTGCCTCACGTAACTGTAGGAACGTAGAGTCCAAATTCTGTAGGGCAGGCTGTGAAGCTGATGACTCCGATGGAGGTCACAGGAGAGGCTCACTGGCTGAAGTGAGCCTGTCTTCTTCTGAATCCTCCTTAAAAGGTTTCCAGTGATTAGATTAAGCATCACTCATTGCAGAAGACACTCTTCTTGGCTGATTACAAATGGAATCAGCTGTGGATGCAGCCAACTCGATCATAATTTAATTCTGTGAAATGTCCTCATAGCAACAGACAGGTCAGCACTTGCCCAACCAGACAAACAGGTACTATTACTGGCCAAGTTGGCACATGAACCTGACTGTGACACCATATGATCCATCATTTGCACTTCTGGGCATTTATATTAGAGAAATTAAAACTTAATTTCACACAAAACATAGCTGCAAATGTTTACAGCAGCTTTATTTGTAATAGCCACATACTGAAAACAACCCAGACATCCTTTAACAGGTGAATGGTTAAACAAACTGTGGTAATCCCATCTCATGAAATGCTGCTCAGCAATAAAAAGAATGAATGGCTGATACACAACAATCTGGATGAATCTCCAGAGAATTATGCTGAGTTGTTTTCACTCCCACTCACAAAAGGTAATATATCATTCATTTATATGGCATTCTTGAAATGGCCAATTCACAGGAATTAAAAAACCATTAGTGATTGCCAGGGATAAGGAAGGGGTGGGGTGGGAGGGAGATGTGTGCTTTGTTTGTTAAAGCTGCTAGAATGCAATATACTAGAAATGGAATGGCTTTTAAAACGAGAATTTATTGAATTGTAAGTTTACAGTTCTAAGGCACTGACAATGTCCAAATTAAGGCACCAACAAGAGGCTGCCTTCACTCAGTAAAGGCTGATGTCATCCAGAACACTTCTGTAATCAGAGAAGGCATTTGGCTGTTATCTGCTGGTTCTTGTTGCCAGTTTTGTTGCTTTCAGCTTCTGATGCCAGCGGTTTCTTCTCTAAGTGTCTGTGGGCCTTCACTTAGCTCCTCTGGGATACAATTCTGGGTTCTGGCTTGTCTAGCATCTCATGGGAAATCACTTAACATCTGCAGCTCTCTGCCTGTGTCTAGGTATCTGTTCTCTCTATCAGCACTTCAAGCATCTCCAAACATCTGTGTCCTTGTCAGTTCTGAAGCAACTGTCCTCCAAGTGTTTGCATCTGAGTTTTCTCCAAATTTTTCCCCTCTCAAAGGACTCTAGTAAACTAATCAAGGCCCACCTTGAATGGGTGGAGTCACATCTCCATCTAATCAAAAGGCCACACCCACAATTGGGCATGCCACATCTCGGTGGGGATATTCTAATCAAAAGTTTCTGCCCTACAATACTGAATCAGGATTAAAAGAAGTGGCTGCTTCCACAGGATTCGTTAAGAATTAAAATGTGGATTTTCTGGGGTACATAATAGTTTCTAAGTGGCACAATGGGTTTGGTTATAAAAAGGCAGTGTGAGGAATTCTTGTGATGATGGAAATATTCTGTATCTTGACTGACGCAATGCTTCTATCTTAGTTGTTATCTTGTACTATAGTTTTGTAAGGTATTTCATTGGGGCAAGCTGGGTAAATGCAGATCTCTATAATTTCTTATAACAGCATGCAAGTATAAGTTTCAATTAAAAAGTGATATAATCTATTAGTTCCTTGTCAAAGTCAGGCTCAGCTAACACTGTACATCATCATCTTATTTGTTCTCACAATAGCAAATAGATAATTAATATTCCAGATTAAAGATAGCATTGATGCTCTTAGAAATTAAGTAATTTTCCAAGGTTATATTTTTATTACAGAGGTACCTGGTTTTCAAAAAATACACAAATAAAAGTCACAGGTAAAGTTAAGTCAGGGTCTTCTGATGTCAAATTCTCTGCTTTGTTCTATTACACCACCTCCGTTCTACTTCACTACTTCTCTTCTCAGGAAACTTAGCCATTTATTCTTTGAAACGGTTTACAGAGAGAAAAGATTCTAGAAGAAAAAAGATTTTGTATTTATATAGTGTCCTATGCCTTTTTAGATTTCTGAAGTAATAAGGTAGTATTAATATCCAAATTTGAAAGCTGAGAGAACTGAGGTATAGTGTGTTTATATAACTTGCTTCATGATTGTTCTGTAAACCCACAACTTCTCTAATAAAAATAAAAAAAAAAAGATGTAATACATTTGGTACACAAAACAAGGAAAGGTTGTAACTTCAGGATATTCTAATAAATGTATGTGGAAACAAATAAATAAATAAATGAAAGAACTTGCTTCAGATATCCAGGATTCCAGCACCATGGGAAGGCAGAAAGTTGTCAACTACTCATAAGGTTTACTAGAGAACCCTTCTACCAAGATAATTCTTGCGTTTGGTTCTAAATTAACTTCTTCCTTCAAACAGCCTGAGATAATGTCACTTACCCGTCATTGGTCTTCAGTCTGGAAACAAAGTTATCCTGCCTGTCTATTCTACTGTCAAAGTATCCAGAATCTATGCAGCTTGCACCCTTCCCTAGCCATCAACTTCCTTAAAGATACTATTTTCTATTATCTTAAATCAAGCAGCAAACTTAGTTGTCTCCCTCCTTCTGATTTTTGTGTCCTTTAAGTTCTTCTCTATTCTGAAGTCACTAATCTTTTAAATAATATAAGTAGGATCTTCATTCCTCTGTCTGTGATATATTTTGTTGTTTAAAATATTTTCTGCTCCTATCTGCCAGCGTCTCCTTGTGGGAGGAGTTAGTTTTGGGCTCCCCTGAGGTTAGATTTGGTCATATTTATTTTCATTCATGAAGCATGAGCAGAAGTGATATGTGTCACATTCCAAGAAAATTTTCAGAACTTCTGAGTGACTTTGTCTTCACTCTTCTTCCCTCAGCTCCATGAGTAGCATGGCTTGTCCTTCAACCACAGTCCTGGAGTAAAGGAGATATGGAGCAAATCCATAAGGGAGCCATACCAGGCATTCAGTGTGAGCGAAGAATATACCATTGCTTTTATAACCACTGGGACTTTGGGATTCATATGTGATTATAGCAGAACTTAGCTGAAGCTGTCTGATAGATGCTCCACATACTCGGATAGTTTCCCTTTGCATTTGGTTTAGAATCCAAGATACTTAGCCTTCAAGATACTATAGTATCTGAACTCTTCACACTACACTGACCTTATCTCCTGCCATGTGTCTTACCTACCCCTAAGGACTCTCCAAAATTGTGGGCCTTAATTTTATTTAATATATTTACCATGATGTTTCCTTTGGGTGAAGCACTCTTTCCCTCACTATGCATCAAAATTCTTTAAGGTTTTGGCTTAAGTATCACATTCTCATAAAGTCCTTCATGACTATTTGCAATTTAATTTAGGTCTGTCTTTTGCAAAATCACAATTCCCTGTTGTTGAGAGTATTATTCAATTATCTTTTCTTCTAATCTAAAATAAATCAAGTCAAGAAATGTTGAGGCAGTCACATTACCATTGCCATTAATATAAAGAGAGAAACAGGGAGCAGATTGTAATGAGAACATTATTAACATTTGGTTTCTCATACTTATCTGGCTGTATTTCTGAGAAAGTATGGATATTGGGTTAAGAATTTATGTTATATACTTGAAACCTAATTAATAAATATTATGCATTTCATTGAAACATGTTTTGAAACTTAAACACTGAATTTCTAATAAATTACATGTAAATAATTAAATCTAATCTAATGCAGTAGGAAAGTGATGAGGTTTTTCAGACCTCAAATGGAATTTCAGACCTCAAAATATCTGCAGATGCTAAGGAATGAGGAGTTACAGAAGCACTGAGTTAATAATTGCTGCAGTTATGCCTATTTGGTCATTATCATAATCTGTCTTCCTCACTTGACTATAACCTCCCTAAGGACAGAGGCAGTGATGGCCTTATCCTTGTACCTCCAGTGCCAGGTACTGTGCCTGACATCCAATATGACAGTAAAGGCTGATTTTTGTGATATACTTTCCACCTGAATTATCATGTGCAGGTGAATAGTGGTGAGGCATTGACACAAATAATAGTTAATGCACAATAATAGCTTTTCCTATGGATACCTAAAACCACAGAAAACTTGGAATTTTGGGTGGATATATTTTCCAGTTATGTTTAGGAAGTTTATTCTTTATGTTAATAAATGTGTTGGGTCAATAATAGCTACTACGTATTTCAAACTTATTACATGTTCAAAAAGCGTTATGTATTTTATATCATGTAATCTTCACACCACCTTTTGACATAATTTTTTTTTCATTTTATGGTAAAATAAATCTGATGCTCAGAGAAATTAAGTGATTTTCCAAAAGGCGTGTATGTGGTAAGTGGCACAAATTGGACCCTCCGAAGCTGGCGCTCCTAACCTCTTCACTTCCTGCTTCTCCACACGTCATGGCCAAACTCGGTGCGTCTGAAATGTACTTCTGACTTTGCTCATTTTCGAAGGTTACAGATTGTTGCAGATACCTTTATCTCTCAGTGCTAAATTCAGAGAGGGATTACATCTGCTTTTTTATTTTAATTTCACTATACAATGAAAGAAGCAGAAATTTAATGATCTTGGAAATGCTAATATTTCCTCATATGAGTCTATACGGACCGTTTAGTTGATACTTTAATTGATGCTTTTATCTGGTATGAATATAAAACAGCCAATTTCATTATGTAAACTACCCTCTTCTGCATAGCTTGACAAGATCAATCTTCTCTGGGATCCTAGATTTCAAGGAGAACTAAAAGGAGAACTAAACAAAGAGAACTCTATAGGTGAATGCACTGTAATGGAGAAATTCATGTTTTCCTAGGTCTTTTTTCATGTTACATGTTGCACATCGGATATTTTAAGAGGGTAACTCAAAGTGCCTTAGGATCTGCCAAATAAATGAATAACAGAGTGCCAAACTCCGTGAGAAATCTTCACTTCCCTTCTCCTAGGATTACTATCTAATGTTAAAGAAATTTCCAAGTAGCTATGTCAGCATACAGAATGCCTTTTTTATTTTAAAGCATCTCCTCCAAAAATTCCTTACCAGAATACTAATGTTCGGTCCCAGTGGCAATGCATGGAAAGACAAGACTCTTCCAGAAGTGCCACCATAGCAACAAGTGATCTATGAAACAGGCCACCGACGTCAGTGCTAACAGGGGTGAGAACAGGCTGAAATATTTAAACTTAGCGTTCCATCTCTCTTCAGAATTCCTGGGAGGATGGGAGATAATATTTAAGGGTACCTTCAAATTCCCTTTTATGAAGTAATTATTTCATCCTTTCCATGTGCATTTACTGAAAATAATAATCACCTTCATAAACGGCTAACATTTAAAAACTGTACGCTATGTGTCAGGCACTAAGTTTTGCACTTTAAACCTATTTTCTTTAATCTTCACAGTAACTATGCAGTAGGTTTGATTGCTTCCATTTTACAGTAGAGGAAGCTGCCCATGTGTTGAATAGTTTTACATCTAATGCTGTCATGACGAGAGTATAATTCCAGTGGCAGGGGTTCTCATGGGGTTGAGGGGAAAGAGCTCTGATTTTGTGGTTTTCTTTTTTATCTTATTTATTCATGTATTGATTGATTTTATCTGGTAAAATAAATCCATATGCTCTATCCTGGGATGATCTCGTCATCTCCATAGGCACCACTTGATATGAAAGTGATAGCTCCAAGCTTTGAATGTAATGACTCACTACATCATGCAAACATCTCCATCGGCAGTCATCGTTGGTACAGTCATGATTGTACATAAGGAAGAGGAAGCACAGATCGGTGGGGTGCATATCAGTGTTCTCTTGTTCCATTTGTAAAATTACAGAATCTTCAAATGCAAGATGAATAACTAACCTCCCACTGTTAGCCTGGGACTATTAATTCACTAGGTTTTCCAACACTGGATTCTAGCCGAGGAAATTATTTGTTTGCTGAGTACAACTCCCTGGAATTTGGCTTCCATAAAGCAGTCGTTCAGTGGTCTATGTTGCTTACTACTAACGTGGGCATGTCGTAAGGGTTTGTCTTCACGGGGACGACAGCAGCCAGCATTCAGGGTCTACTGTGAATTAAGCCAAATTAGCAACATTGATAAAATCGAGAAACTCTCAGTGGAATTCCCTTCTCATCAAGGTCTGCACACACTATGACTCACACTGTTTTCATTGTGAAATTTTATGTATAATAAATATGCAAAGAAATGTAGGATATATGGATGCTAATGATTACTATAGATAACTTTTCTAGAGCAGTTACTATGTGCTAGGCTGGTTTATCTCAATCCTTGCAATTAACATGACAGGCAATTTCTTTATTTCAGTTTTACTGATAAAAAATTTAGAAATGTAAATAATATGCTCAGATATAGTAAAAGATAGAGATGGTCATTGAATGTAGACACATGACTTCAGAGAGTGCCTCCTGACCGCCATGCTCAGAAGAAATCCAGGACACAAACAAACCTAAACATTGAATATTGGCAGGTGTAGGGTGACCTCTTCCAAAGAAATCATGTAACTACAGGAAAAGGTGAAAACATAATAGGGGGGAAGTTTAGTTGACCACAAGTATAACTGTAATATTTTTAAAAGTTCATGTAATTTGAAACTGTTTTGATATTTGGATTTCATTGAAGAACCATTCTTAAGCTCCCATTAACATCCAGTATGACGCTTGGTGTTGGATTCACAAAATTTTATAAGATGGGATCCTTTCTAGGGAACTCAGAGCCCAGTAGGTTTAAGATTTGTCTGGAATGTTGACGCCAGATCCGGCTTCCTGTAAGATCAGAGTCTATAAATTCTGTGTGAGTTCATTGACAAGAATCAGTTTTGCTGTTTTGGAGAATAACGTGAGCCATTTTCAGAGTGGAGACATCTTAGAGCTGGGTTGACAGAATTTTACCAGAGTGATAGAATATTCTTGGAAAAGGGAAGGGCAAGAACACATATACATATAAAAAGGAACAAGTAGTGGTGCAGTTGGAGGATGGTTCATACAATGGTGCCATGAAATGGGGAAGTGATGTTGGGAGAAGAGAGTGGGTGCTCTAGATCCTGAAGGAGTGAGAATGCCTTGAAAGAGGGTTGGATTTTATTTTGTAAACAATTAAGTTATTTTTTTAAGCAGAAACTTATCACTGTCAGACATGATTATCATATATGATTAGCAAAGTAGAAGGGAACAGCCATAGAGGCAAATCTGACAAACCTGATGAGAGGGGCTAGTGGAGGTAAAAATAGAGATAATGATGGATAAAGCCAGGGAAAGGGATCTTTATACATTGGATATCGAATAAATTGTGAAGTCTTCATCCAGGGCACTGAGCTCGGAAGGAGGAGGAGGAGGAGGTTTGGGGGAAATTGGTTTGATTTTATATTGGGGTAGCAAGAAGTGCATGTGTGAGGCTGGGGCAGCACATTTGGCCTGCAGAACCCCTGAGCCACAGGCATTTGTGGGATGTAGATCTGGATGCTTGAGAAGCAACATTCCAGTGTTGATTTGCCCTCCTTTGATTGTAGCTGGCTTTAATATTGCTTACCTGTCATGTTTGAGAAGGGGCACTGTCAAACCAGGTTCAATCTATGAAAAGGGAGTCAGGCAATGAGGCATCTGGATTCTGTCTTATGTGCAGTATCCTTAGCTGGAAGAGAGAATACAGAAACTAAATAAGTGTCTTCAAATGCTGGTAGGAGACTGTCTTTTGTCAGTTTCAAGAGAGAAAAATCTAGGCAGAAAGAAATCCAGTTCAAAGTCAGTGGTTACCTCTCACTATAGGGATGCACTGGGGTGCTGCAGCTTGAAAAACTGTAAGTGAACTGCCTAGTCACTTTGACTCAGAAACCTTTAAGTTGTCCTTTCAGACTCATTGAATCTCTGCAAGGGGACAGAAAAAAATTACCTTTGGGTGTGGGGGAGGCAGCTACCACAAGGGGGCAGCAACAGCTTGGGATGTCCGGCTGTCTAAACACAGCAGCTCTAAGTGAGGGTTTTGAAATGGAGTCCATGCAAATCAGGGAAACACGCCTGTGGTCACCAATCACCGGCTCCCTGTGGGGTGGAAGGGTGAGTCACAATTTCAAAGGCAGCAGTGTCAGGGCCTGTGGGTACCCAGGCAGTTAGGTGATTTCATAAGCATACCTGGCCACTCACAGTCAACCAATTGGCAATTTCTCTGTAAGGGAAACAGACTTTGAAAATTTTTCTTTCTGTAATAGGGAAAGCCTCCCACTCTTCTGAATATAGTGCACTTGATGGACCAGATTTGGGTAGAAGCATCCTTTGTCTTTTATCTTAAAAGGCTATACTGAATTCAGTCATAGAAACCCTGTAAGTTTAAGAAACATTCAAAAGCAAAGGGGGAACCAGAAAGAATGATGCAGACTCTAGCTGTACAGAGATACCTGTGGATTGTAATAATAGCTACTTTTCCTGGGGTCTGAAGGAGCATAATGGGGTTTTCTTTTTCAATCACCAAACCAATGCCACAAGCCATGTCTTTTTTATTTTACCAAACAGTTGAGTATATCAGACTTTAGAAAGAACAGCTACCATGCGAGGTGTCACAACTAGCAAACAGTAGAGCCGAGATTTGAACTCAAGACTTGTTTTGTTCTAAAGCCCCCGTTCTTTCCTATCTGCTCCCCAAGCTCGCCATTATGTATTCAAAATATTTTCCAGAAAAGAAAGCAGAAAGAAGGTTTGAAAATTGCACCCAGGAAGATATTTACGTTGACTCGATGTCCCGAGGTCCCCTGGATTTGATCTTGACACAATGAAAATACCCTCTGCAAGGAGAAAAAGAAACTCTGTCACTTTTTAGTAGGAGTTTGTGACATGACTGGTGTTTAGGTGCTGCGTTATTCATCTTAATCCGTTTGGAATTTAAACAACATATTTTTCCCTAGCAATTCTGCACCTGTTTTGTTTTGTTTTTTATACATGGGCAGGCACCGGGAATTGAACCCGAGTCCTCTGGCATGGCAGGCAAGCGTTCTTGCCGCTGAGCCACTGTGGCCTGCCCATGCACCTGGTTTTTAATAAACCTAGTCATCTGCAGTGAGAGGAAGAAGGAAATGTCTGTAAGTCAGCAGTAAAGCGCACCCTGTGGAGGAGAAAACAGATGAACTCTTCCTCTCAGTTCATCAGAGAGAAAAAGACTCGTTGACCCCATCCACTGCCCTTAATCTGGCTTGGCAGTCAGTGCCCTGGCACACTACCCTGGAGAATTTGAAGCAGAAACAGAGGAAGTATATGTTCCCTTTGATAACTTGAAAAAGTTGTGGGTGGATCGCTGCAGAGTCAGGGGACCATGCTGGAGTTCCTTATTTTTTAATTTTTTGAAGGTACTCTTTAGAAATAATGCTCCAATTAATCAATGGCACCATCTCATAGGTAAGCATATTTAAAGAACACATCCTTTCTCCAGTATTGGAGATGTGATGCACTCAACTGAAAACAACAATTTTAAACCACAACAGGAAAAACAAGAAAACAACCATGTGAGATTCTACCTTTCTGACCCCATTGTGTGCCTCTGCCTGCCTGGTGCTGTTTCAGTACATTGAGCACAACAGCATATGTAGCACTTCACTTGGTATAAATGTTTTGGAAACTGGAGTTGCTAAGCTATGGCTAATTTCAAATGCAAAAATATACTTCCCCCGGAAAATGTACTTGCTACAACCTTCATGCCACCTTCAACTCTTTGTGTAGTTCTTAAGTGGAATATGTTCAATTTATGCAACACTGAAAGGAAAGAAAAATGGAATAAATGTCCAAAAGCGTGCTGCTAGTTCTTCTCTCAGTGCCTTCAAACAATTCTGTGGTTATTCATAAGAGACACTGGATAAAGTTATCAGAATTAGGGGAAACTAGATTTTTGGAGTTGATAATACAGTGATCATCTCTTCATAGATTATGCATTTTTTAAAGGAAGGAAGTTAGGCATTCTTTTTCTTTTAGGTTCCATGTGCATGGCCACATTTGCCTGTGTGTTTTATTATATCATACGCAGCAGATATATATTGACTATCTTCTCTATGTCAGATATAGTGCTCATCAGTAGACTTGTATTGACCAAGTTTCCACTAAGAGTCTCAAACCAGACAGTAATGCAGTTTCATTGTTCACAGTTGTGAAAGGCTCATGGCATTTTTCTTTGACTCTTCTCTTTGACTCATTGTATTCATTTCCTTTCCCTCCTGCCACAAACTACTACAAGCTTAGTGACTTGTATACCAACAATGTATTATTTTACAGTTCTAAAATCTAGGTTTTAGCAGGGCTGGTTCCTTCTGGAGGCTCTAGGGAAGAATCTACTTCCTTGCCCTTTCCACCCTCTCAAGGTCTCCTGCATCTCTTGGTTCATGACCACTTCCTCTAGTTTCAAAGCCAGTAGAGTAGCATCTTCAAGTCTCTTTCTGACCTCTTCTTCTGTTGTCACATATTCTTCCCTCACTCTGATCCTCCTGCTTCACTTTTGTTTTTTCACACGGGCAGGCACCGGGAATCAAACCCAGGTCTCCGACATGGCATGCAAGAACCCTGCCGCTGAGCCACTGTTGTACCACCCCTGCCTCGCTTTTTTTTAACGTGTCTCCTTACATATAACTACACACATGCAGAGGCAGATGTGGGTTTTGGGGATCGAACCCAAGTCACCTACACCTGCCCCACTTTTATAAGGACTTTTATGAGTAAATTGGACACAATCAGAAAATTCCAGGATAATCTCTCCTTCACAAGATCCTAAACTTCATCCTATCTCTGAAGTCTGTTTTCCATATAAGGTGCTGTATTTCGGGTTCTGGGGATTAGGATGCTCATTAGTACCCACCTATGAGATGGGGGAGGTGCATTATTCTGTCCACCACACTCATGTAGTTAAGTTCCTCATCTCCTAGTTAAGTTTGTTTCCTTACATTGTTTTGTCCAGTACTAAAGAAAAGTGTTTTCAGAAAATGAAATGAGGAGGTTCTATTCTGTACCAATCTTGTGGACACCAGGACAAATCTTCTAAGAAGTAAGTTTATTTTTGACTTTTTAACATTGAAGGAGACAGTTCATTGTGTTCAAAATTCTCTTTGTGCAGAAAAGTTTAGTTTCTCCAGTTAAAGAAGAGGCCCTCTGAGCTCTACTGTATGTTACTCAGTAGAGTTTTTTGTTGAACACAATTAAAAATACAATTCCTTTATTGCATATAGGCATATTAAAATAGAGAGTCAAACTAATATTTTGAATCTTAATGAACTTCCTCTGAAAGGAGATCATTACTCTTAGTTCACACAGTATAAAGCCATGAATGAGGGCCTTTGGCAGCATCAGAATACAGTGATTCTATTTCCATATGAATACAAATTGATTTAAAAATGTATTCATTCTGCCACTATCTCAGCAATAAATGAAAGATGAAAAAGTAGGGTTTAGCAATATAAAAGATCTCAGATCCCTTCGGACAAGAGAGCCCTTTTAGCCCATTCCATGTTTCCTAGAGTGAGTGAGAGGGTGGGTGGCCCCTTTCCGAACTTGAATGTATTGAAACTTCACTTTCCTATACCCCACAAAATATACACTTTCTAATATTGCTTTCTCTTGGGCCACTTACTGAGGAGGACAAAGTAAGTGGTACCCAATCTTGAATGGAAAGGAAGAGGGGATGAGAAGGCATAGATGAGGGATTCAAGTCTATGACTCCTAGACCTCCCACAACCCCACTCTAATTTCCTCTGAAGATGGAGACATGGACAGCGAAAGTTGGATGTCTTTCTCTACTGAAAGTATTTTCTGCAAAAAGATTTATAGACTAGTGGAAAGAAACCATATACATATGACTTGATATATACAAACATATATTGAAGTTTAGATTATGTTCATGTTTTAATTTAGCTAAGGATTCAATATCTTATAATGAATGAGTATCCATGAGGGATGGGCAAGAAGAGTGGGACAGAGGCTTGTCTGGGCCCAAAAATCTCTGATAGGGACCCACAGCTGTTGATAATATTATCTGTGCAAGAAGGGATCTCATGCATTCAAAAAAGCTTAATTCTTACTATGTGAAGGTCTTTAGAAAATCTCTCTTATATAATCATTCAGGAAGAATTTAACGTACATTTGACTAATGACTGTCAAACATCATGATTCAAATTTAGTAAAAGCATAGCCTAAATATTCAGACTGAAAAAAATGGTGCTCATATGTCTCTGAATAATATCTCAGCAATTTCTCTGCAGTCTACACCCTCACTTTGATTTTGGATTCTGTTGTCTTGAATAGATTTAATTATGACTGTGATCCAAGGACTCCTACCTCTAATCCATTTTACTGTACTCTCACCCAACTTTTGAGAGCTGATTATATATTCTACTACTATGGTATAGGTTTTTGTTTGTTTGTTTGTTTGTTTGTATTTAGGCACCAGATAATGGCTCTCACTGGTAGATGGTATTTCATTTTGTCACAACCCTTTTGATTACACTGTAGACTTAGGAGTTTTACTCATTGATCCTAAGTCTACAGTGTTGACACTGTTCTTAATTGTAAATGAACATTGTTTTTCTTTTGATGTGCCAATTGTCATGAATTGATCAGTAGTTGCTCTAAGCCAGTTATTGTATCTCTTTCCATACATCTTTAATATTTAGGGCACTACCCCGGTGCCTGCTCATGTAAAAAAAAAAAAAAAAAAAAATTATCCTTGCTTTCTCTTCCTAGCAAGCTATTCCAGAATAATCTGATGTTCCCTTGCTCCAAATGTGGACTCAGAGATTCTCTAAAGTGCTCTGATTTCCTTTAATGGACATTAGTTTTCCAGCTTCTGGGTACTAATGTTGCTACTTATAGTATTTCACAGGACTATGGTAGTAGAACCAGGGGGACATAGTAGTAGTAACAAGAACAAACGATTCTCAAGTTTCTGGTCAACCACGATGGTGGTATAAGATGCTTCAGGCTTCCTTTACCCTATAAAACCTTGGAACAACTAGCAAAAACTGGCAGAGGCATCTTCTCAAAGCTTTGGAAACAAGTTAAAGGTTTGCAGTAACTGGGAAAGTCAAATTAAGAAACACAACCTTTAAAATGGTGTGAGAAGCTCATGGCATCCTAGCTGGCTCTTCCCTCAGTCCTTCTCTAGTGCAGTGTGGAGCCAACTTGTGCTCCTATTATGAGTTCCTGGCTCTGTTCTGTGCATAGAGTAACCCATATGCACATACTGGAATGCCTGTATGTAAGTGGCAATCTACTGGGTGGCAGCGTCAAAGATTGAATCAGGAAACTTGTCATGGCTCTTCATCTAGGACTTGCCACATAGACAGAGGCAGCTTGCTAACAGCTAAACAGTAAAAGTAACAATTAAATTGAAGCATCCTGGGACAAAGGCTGCTTCATGAGACACAACAGACAATTCTGGGGGGTGGGACAGTCTATTTAAAAGGGATAGAGGAGACACACTGGAATTCCTATAAATGGGAAAAAGTCCTAAGGCCATATGTGAGCACAATCGTAGGACAACTCAGGCTCATAAAAGATAAAAAGGTTCCTGAATTTCACTTTCGCCTTGGGATAATCTTAATAGGAGGGCAAAGTCCTGAAGGAGTGCATCAGCCAATAGAGAGCCCATTTTCAAAGATTTTGAAAGGTATTTTTTGCCTTGGTTTGTTTGTTTTTGTTAGTTCCTGGTACTCAAGGAAATCTCTGTCATATCATTACTTGGATAAAAACTTAAGGAATGGAAAGATCAGGGACTAAATCCTACAGTTAACAGTTCAAAATGTTAAAAGGTACAGTGTGCAACAAAAGATTACAAGATAAAGAAACAGGAAATCATGGCCCATCCACAGGAACAAGTAAAAGATTCAGGAACCATCAAAGAAAAAGACCAGACTGTGGACAAAATGGAAAAAGACTGATTCTTAATATGCTTAAGGAGATAAAGGAAAACACAGAGAAAGAAATGAGCATGTCAGGAAAACAATGGATGAGCAATATGAGAATCTCAACAAAGTGAGAAAAGAAGGAATCAAAAAGAATATTGGAGTTGAAGAACACAATAACTGAAATGAAAAATTTGCTAGGAGGTTTTAACACAGAGTGGAGCTAACAGAAGAAAGAATCAATGATCTTGAAGACAAGATAATTTGATTGACTCATTATCAATCAATTGAGGGAGTAAAAAAGAAGGAGAAGAAAGGCACAGAATGAAAGAAGGTAAACAGCAAAAGAGTCCTGTGGGACACTGTTTTGGTTTGCTAATGTTGCTGGAATGCTTTTAGAAAGGGAATTTATTAAGTTGCAAGTTTACAGTTCTAAGGCCATAAAAATGTTCAAACTAAGGCATCTAGAGAAATATATGTTGACTCAAGAAAGGCCAATGTCTGACACATGGGACGGCATGTGACTGACATCTGCTGGTTTTGTTCCAAGTTCTGTCTCTTCCAGCTTCTGATGCCAGTAGTTTCCTCTCGAAGCATCTGTGGGCCTTCACTTAGCTCCTCTGGAATACAACTCTGGGTTCTGGCTTGCTTAGCATCTCATGGGTAGGCATATGGTGATGTCTGCTGGGCTTTGCATCTCAAACAGTATGTGCCTGCCCTGCTCACTGTCGGTATTCCAGTTCATCTACACTGATGACAAAAAAAAAAAAAACAAAAAAAACAGTATGTGCCTAGGCATCTGCTCTTTCCATTAGCACTCCAAGCATCTGCAAATGTCTCTGTCTATGTTGTTTCTGAAGCAACTGTTCTCCAAGCATCTGTGTCTGCATCTGCATCTCAAGTTTCTCCAAAATGTATCCCCTACTCAAGGACTCTAGTATACTAGTCAAAACTCCCCTTGAATGGACAGAGTCACACCTCCATCTAATCAAAAGATCACATTCACATTTCGGTGTGTCACATCTCCATGGAAACAATCTATCTAACACCCTACAATATTGAATTAGGATTAAAGGACGTGACCAGCACAGACATCATCAAATATAACAATATATACATTATGGGAGTCCCAGAAGGAGATGAGACAATGGAACAGAAGGAATGTTAAGATAAATAATGGCAGAAAACTTATGAAACTTAACAAAAGACAGGAATATGTACATTTGAGAATCTCAACTAACCTCAAACAGGGTAAACTTGGAGAGAACCATGACCAGACATATGGCAGTCAAACTGTCAAATGCCAAGAACAAGGAGAGACTTCTGAAAGCTGCAAGAGAAAAGAAACATGTTATGTACAGTGGATTTTCAGTAAGATTAAGTATTGATTTCTTATCAAAACCATGAAGGCATGAAAGTGGTGGAACTAAATATTTAAAGTACTGGAAGAAAATAATTGCCAACCTAGAAATTTATATCTGGCAAGAGTGACTTTCAGAAATGAGGGAGGGATTAAGTAATTCCCAGATGAACAAAAACTGAGTGGCTTTGTCCTCACAACACCTGCCCTACAGACAAAGCTCATGGGAATGGCTTAGACTAAAAAGAAAAGTTACTAGACAGCAAATCAAGTGGCACAAAGAAATTAAGACCTCTAATAATGGTAACCACATGGGTAATTATTAATGCTAGTACTACTGGATTATATATTTTTTAGTATGTAACTCAATTTTTACTTCTTATTGAGTTCTAAAATGGAAATGCATAAAAAGTAATGATAAATTATGGCCTGGGATATACAATATATAAAGATATAATTTGTAACAAATACAGTAAAAAGGTGAGGGTATAGCAGGGTATAGGAACAATGTATGTGTATGCTATTGAAGTTAAGTTGGTATCAAATCAAATATAATTGTATTAGATTTAAGATGTTAATTAAGTCCCATGGTAACCACAAAGAAAATATGTATGGAATGAAATGAGATGTGACTCAAATTTGGTACAATATAAAATTAAACAAATATGAAAGTACGCATTGATGGAAGAACTGAGGGACAAAAACGATATAAGATTTACAAAGAACAAATAGTAGATGGTAAAAGAAAGCCCTGTTTTATCAGTAGTTACTTTAAATGTAAATGGCTTAAATTCTCCAGTGAAAAGGCTGTGATTGACAGAATGGATAAAAAAGCATGACACAACTGTATACTGTTTATAAAAGGCCCTTCTTGAATTCAAAGACACAGATAGCTTGAATGTGAAAGGATGGGGAAAAAAAAAACCTAGCCTGCAAACTGGTTACTAGCATGAAAACAGTATCCAAATGAGGGCTTGGGTAGCTATGCTAATATCAGATAACTTAGACTTTAAGTTAAAAACTGCTATGAGGCCAAAAATGGTCACTATATATGGAAAAAGGGATCAATTCAATAAGAAGACGTAATTTTAGAATTCTATGTGCACATAATTTCATGGTCTCAAAACACATGAAGCACATATTGAGAGATTTCAAGGGAGAAAATAATAGTAAGAGACTTCAAAACACCAGTCTCAATAATGGACAAAACATCTACGTAGAAAATCAGTAAGGAAAAAGAAGTTTGAACTATATTATAAACCAACTAACCAGCTCGTTTTAACAGTTATATATATAGACACATGCATACACACACACACACACACAGTCATTCACTCAACAGCAGCAGAATACACATCCCTTTCTAGTACACATGGTCCATTCTCCAGGATAATGTTAGGTCACAAACAAGTCTCAATAAATTCTAAAATATTGAAATTATATTATTTATATCTTCTTCAACCACAATGAAATAGATAGAAATTAAAAATGGATGGAGAACTGGAAAATTCACAAATATGTGCATTTTAAACATGTACTTCTAAACAATCAGCGGGTCAGAGAAGAAATCATGATGGAAATTAAGAAATATCTTGAGGCAAATGAAAATGAAGCACAATATGGCAAAGCTTATGGGATGCAGCAAAGACAATGAGGGACATATAACTCTATATTCTTCATTAAAAAAAGAACAATCTCGGGACAGTGCAATGGTGATTCAGTGGCAAAATTCTCACCTGCCATGCCAGAGACCTCATGTTTGATTCCCGGAGCCTGCCCATGCCAAAAAAAAAAAAAAAAAAATCTCAAGTCTGAGACCTAGTTTCATAATTGGAGGATCTAGAAAAAGTAGAGCAAACTACATTCAAAGGAATGTGGAAGGAAATATACAAAGTTCAAGCAGAATTTGATGAAATTGAGAAATAAAAAAAAATAGAATCAACAAAATTAAAAGTTCATTCTTTGAAATGTTCAATAAAAACAACACACCGTTGGCTTAATGACAATGATTAAAAAGAGAGGACAAAAGTAACTAAAATCAGAAATGAAAAAGGAGACATTTCTGCCAACCTCACAGAAATAAAAAAAAACTTATAAGAGAATGACATGAAAAAATGCACACCAATGAATTTGATAACTTAGATGAAATGGGAAAATTCTTAGAAACACACAAACTGCCTCTACTCAGGATGAATTAGAAGATTGCAACAGACCAATATCAAGTAGAGACTGGATCAGTAATTAAAAATCTTTTAAATTAAAAAAACTTGTTTTAACTTATTCAAAGCTACAGTATTCAAACAATAATAGTATTGCACAAGGACAGATATGTAGGCCAGTGGAATAGAATTGAGAGTCGAGAAATGGACTATCATATACATGGCCATTAACTTTTGGAAGGCTGCCAGGTCCACTCAGTGGGAAAAGACTATTTTCTTCAACAAATAATGTTGGGAAAAATGGATATCCATGTGCAGAAGAACAAAGGTGGACCCCTAATTCACAACATAACAATGAATTACTGAAACTGGATCAAAATCCTAAATATAAGATTAAAAACTATAAAATTTATAGAAGAAAACTTAGGGAAGCAACTTTAGGACTTTGTGTTAAGTTAAAAGTGCAAACAGCAAAAACAAACAAAAAATAGTTTAATAGGATCTTCATCAAAATTAGAAGGTCTTGTGCATCAAAGGACTTCATCATGGAAGTAAAAAGATAAACTACAGAATGGGAGGAAATATTTGGAAACCACATATCTGTTATGGCTTTAATATCCACGATATATAATGAAATACTACAGCTCAACAACAGAAAGACAAACAATCCATGTTAAAAATGGGCAAATGACTTGAATAGACATTTCTCCAAAGAAGACATACAAATGGCCAATAAGTTCATGAAAGAATGCTGATCAGAACTAACCATTAAGGAAATGCATAACAAAACCATTTTGAAATACTTTTTCCTACCCACTAGAATAGCTACTCTTAAAGATAAAAGGAAAATATTGAGTGTTGGAGAGGATGTGGCAAAATTGGAACACTCATTCATTGTTGGTGGTAATGTGAAATGGTACAGCCCTTGTGGAAAACAGTGTGGTGATTCCTCATAAAGTTATGTACAGAATTTCTACATGACCCAGCAATAACACTTCTAGGTACTTACCCAAAAGAATTAAAAACAGGGATTTGAATGGATATTTGCACACCGATTTTCATAGTGGCATTAAGTGCAATTTCCAAAAGATGGAAGTAACCCAAATATCCATCAGCACATGAAGGGAGAAACAAAATGTGGTACCAACATACAATGGAATATTATTCAGTTGTAAAAGGAATGAAGTCCTGACACATGCTACACCATGGATGAACCTTGAAGATATTGCGTTGAGTAAAATAAGCCAGACACAAAAGGACACATATTTTATGATCTCAGTGTCATAAAATAATAATAATAAACTTGTAGAATTTGAAGCCAGAATAAACATTACTGAGAGCCAGGGTTGGGTAAGGAATGGGAAGTTAATGTTTAATTGGTATAGAGCTTCTGTTTGGGATGTTAGAAAAGTCATGGTAATTGATAGTTGTGATGGTACTATAATGTGAATATAATTAGCACCACTCATTTATATTTGAATGTGGTTAAAATGAGAAACTTCAGGGGTATATATGTTACAAGAATAAAAGTTTTTTAAAATTTAAACATGACTGAACAACACGAACTGTGATCCTAATGTAAACTATGGACTAAAGTTAATAGTATACTTATAAAAATATTCTTTCTTTAATTTTAACAAGGGCACACAAATGGAAGACGGTGTGTGTGAGGGACAGTATTTAGGAACTGTGTATTTCTGCATGATTTTTCTGTAAACCTACAACTTCTCTAATTAAAAAAAATGGTGTGAAAAGTCCCCTTGAGTGTATAAACTTCCTCAACTGTACCAGGCAAAATTAGGGGTTCTAAGTTTCCCCAGCAGTAGGTTAACAACAAAAAAAGTCACCTATTTCACAGAGGGGTTATTATTTTAAAATTCCTCTCTTTAATAAGTTTAGTTTGACCTTTCTCTAGGGTAAGGGCTCACACATTCAAAATTTCCCCTATCTTTTTACACTAACACTGAATATATTCTCTATATCATACCAAACCATATATGTTTGTACAGGTTTGCCTCAAAGTTTGGAACTCTCAAATTTTTTATTCTTTGCCAAGCATCTTTAAATGGACCTGTGTTAGTTAGATTCAGTTGTCAACTTGGCCAGGTGAGCATACCTAGTCTTGTTGCTGTGGACATAAGCCAACGGTATGTGAACCTCATCTGTTGCCAATTACATCTGCAGTCAGCTAGGAGGCGTGTCTGCTGCAATGAGTGACGTTTGACTTAATTGGCTGGTGCTTAAATGAGAGAACGCAACGTAGCACAGCCTAAGCAGCTCGGCATTCCTCATCTCAGCACTTGCAGCTCAGCCCAGGCCTTTGGAGATGGAGAAAGAAGTCACCCTGGGGAAAGTAAATGGAACCCAGGGGCCTGGAGAGAAGACCAGCAGAGACCATCCTGTGCCTTCCACGTAAGGAAGAACCTCAGTGGAAAGTTAGCTGCCTTTCCTCTGAAGAACCAACAAAATAAATCCCCTTTTATTAAAAGCCGATCCGTCTCTGGTGTGTTGCATTCCAGCAGCTAGCAAACTAGAACAGGACCCCAAAGAATGCAAGTCAAAATTAGGTCACCATCAATCTCACTGGAACACCACACCCGTGAAAAAATTGTTTCCAATTTTCTCTCTGGGGTAACACCACAAAATAAATAATTGAAAACATGCAATGACATAGGATCCACGTCAAGTGTAATATAATTATCGAAGGATAATAATTAAGGGTAATGTAGGCCCTTTTAGTATTCTAATATTATATGCACTGTTTGCATAATGTTGACTTTATCTTTTTAAAAGTCAGATAAATTTTTAAAATGTGCACAACTATAGATATTCATTACCTCACCATTCTTCTGTTTAACTTTCCCAAATGTAATTTTGGATACCAGACTAAACAACTAAACTAACAGCAAACATCGTCAGTTATTCCTAAAAGTTTATCCAAAAATTCCATGTGGAACAGTTTCTGAAGGGCAATTTCATTGTGTAGATGGATGGACACACGCACACACACTTGCACACAGACAACATATACACGATATTAGCACATTTGAATTAAACCATGTTCTAGATGTAGTTTTAGGTTCACATCACACTTACAGATTTTTTTTCATTCCGAGTCTGGAAGTGGTCTAAAATTGAGGGCCAATAATTTCCCTAACATAGGTTGTGGTTTTGCCAAAAGTAAATGCGTGGACTAGGCTTTAGTCTTCCTGCTTGGATTTATGCAGTGCCACTGCCAGTAATCAGTTTTTAAAAAATATTTTATGAAACGCTGCATGAGTTATAAAATATATCTATAGGAATACACAAGTTTTCAGGACAACAAAACGAAGAGCTGCTTAGCTGCCACCCGCCTACAAACCAGTGCCAAGGACATTAACGCCCCATTGAACTCTATTTTGCATGTTGTGTGCAAACTCTTCAGGTGGTAAGGGGCACAGCCAGCCAGCCAGGGGAGGATGCATGAAAGGACAGCTTTGCTAGATCAAAGGACCTGGACGGTTAGAGGGGATAATGAGGACGGTGGAAGACCCTGTCTTACCTGATTAGACTCCTGCGAAGATCCGTGGAGGAGAGGGAGAAAGAGAGCGCTAGTGGATCGCGGGCTCTTGCCTTCATTTTGATGCAGAAGGAAGGGGCAGAGCTTTCCGCTGATAAGGGAGGTTGAAAGATTCAAACTATATGGCCTGAAAAGGGCAGTTTCAGGATATCTCCTCCAGGCCCAATGGAGATACAGTCCTTGCTAGTAAGTTATACCCCAGAAAGGGCAAGGGGCTGTTTGGAGAAGAAGCCTCAGGGGCCATTCAGGGAAGCAGCAGATGACCCTGATGCAATCTATATGGAGGGGCAGACCCTGTTAATCGCAGTTACCCAGCCAGGCAGGGTGACGAGGCCCCAGATACAATTTTCTATGCCATTACACTCACCACCTGAGCAATCCACTGTCCTGAAGTATGTATTATCATTACCTTGCCTTTATTTTATTGTAACTTTAAAATATGTTTTTAAATTAAATTTTTATTCAAAAACAGTCTATACCCACTAAGCAAAAACTCTGACCTGCCCTCCTCCCCTCATGCCCAGATAACCTTGAATCTACTGTCTGCCTCTATGAATTTGCAGTTTGTAGATGGCTCATATAAATGACATCATAAAATATTTGTCCTTATATGCCTCTCTAATTTCAGCAAGCATGTTTTCAAGGTTCATCCACGTTGCAAAGTTATTTTTATGGTCGAATAATTTTCCGTTGTACTTACGTACCACATTTTGTCTATCCACTCATTTGTTGAGGGATACTGGCTTTTGTTTATTGTGAATGATGCTGCTATGAATATTTGTGTAGAAGAGCTGTTTGAGACCTTATTTTCACTTTCTTTGGTTATATACCTAGAAGTGGAAATGTTAGGTCATATGATAATTCCGTATTTAACTTCTGGAGGAAGTACCTTATTGCCTTCCACAATGCCTGCATCATTTTACATTCCCATCAACAGTGTAATAGAGTTCCAATTTCTCTGCATCCTTTCTAACGCTTATTTTCTTTTTATTTTTTTAAACTTATTATTATCTCTTATAATAGCTCTCCTTATGGGTGTGAAGTGGCATCTCATTGTGGTTTTGACTTGCATTTCCCTAATGGCTAATGATGCTGAACATCTTTTCATATGTTTTCTGGCCATTTGTATATTACCTTGGGAAAAGTATCTCCTCAAGTCTTTTGCCTAATTTTTTACTGTGTGGTTTGTCATATTTTATTGCATTGCAAAAGTTATCTATACATTGTGGATAGTAAGCCCTTATCAGATACATGTTTTGCAACTTTCTCCCATTCTGTAGATTGTCTTTTCACTTCCTTAATAATGCCCTTTGATGAACAAAAGTTTTTCATTTTGATGAAATTGAATTTATCATTTCTTTTGTTGCTAAAATAGCTTTCTAAAAATGATTTTCCCTAAAACTGTTTAATTTTTCACATTATAAAATTTTGAGTAAAATTTTCATATTTATGTTTTAGATATAATTAAAATATGTAATGTACTTATTCTATTCTATAAATACTATTGTTATTATTTTTGAAAATTCTTTATGTTGATGCCCCTTCCTTTTTTCATGTATTTTCACTGTTGTGTCTCATTCCACTGTTTGAATATATTGCAATTTATATATTCCCCTACTAATGAACATCTAGGCAGTTTCCAGATTTGCTATTTAAGGCACTGCTGCAATTAACGTTCTAATGTTTGACTCCTAATACAAAATTACACAGTTTTTCTAGGTTAATTCCTGGTTCTTGTGCTATCTTCAAATTTACTAGAAAATTTCTAATTGTTTTCCAAGCTGATTGTACCAGTTTGCACTCGCATCAGCATTGTAGGAGACTGCACATCGCTCTACATCCTTGTTGATGCTAGGTACATCAGACTTTCAATTTGATGTATTTAAAATATTATCACATTATGTTTTTTGTGTGTGTGTGTGTGCATGATCTGAGAATCGAACCCACACATTATGACTTTAATTTTCATTTCCCTGATTACCAGCGAGTTTAGGTAGCTTTTGCTATTCATGTTTCCTAATTTGAAATGCCTGTTGATATTTTTTTCGAATTTTTCTATGGCATTATTTGTCTTTTTTCCTATTGTTAGCAATTCATACTTACGTTGTTATCTAAACTGACTGTGGGTTGTCTAAGGGACTAAAACTGCTTCAAACACACTGGAATTCAGTGTCTCATTTTGCCAGCCTCTGCTACGATCTTTTCCTTAAAAAGCTTCCTGTTGTTTTTAGATAAGAAGTCCAGGGTACTTGCGCCCTTCCATTCATTTATTTTTGGCAGAACTCAGCAGATTTCCTTTATCAGGGGTTGAGTAGTCTCAGCAATCCCCCATCTAAGTCTATAATCTCTCCTTCTGATTGGATTAGCTGGATCTTTTTTTTTTTTCTTCCAAGAAATCAGGGTAACCCTTTTTTGACTGGACCTTGTTTGATTCCCACCCACTCATCTCTCTTGTTGCCTTTTTCAGAATAGGAAGGTTTGTGGTAGGTACTGTAACTCTTTCCAGTGTGGAGATGTGGGGACATGTCTCCAGCTAGAGTCATTCATACCTCCAGCTCTGGCACAAAGCTCTTCCCATACTCTATTCCTCTCCCATCTACCTGTTGCTACTCATTTCCTGTAAAGTTCCTCAAAAAGGTAGAAGTCACTCAGATGCTAGCCTTTCATTTTTCTCCTTCTTAGCTCCTTTTTTCCCTCTATTAATAGTGGCAATTTACTAAATTTGCTGATTTTGTATATTCTCATTAACTAACACTAATACTTACTACTCCTCCAATACAATGATTCCCCTCTGCAAAATTCTAAAATGGGCCAAATGTGAGAGGGGCAAGAATTTTCTAGGATCTGTAGCCTTGTCACCAGCCATCTCCTTTATCTCACTTGACTTCAATCCATTACAGTTTTCTTCTTCCCTAAATAGAGTCCTATTAAAAACACCATAGTTAACACTCTTGGTTCACTCTTGAAATGATAAAGTTGTAGTTCTTAGTATTCACGTGGTCAGCCACACATAAACCTGGCCAAATTCCTATCCATGCATTTGCTTTGAGCAGAGCTTTCAAAAAGATATACCTTTATCAATGAAAATATTTAAGCAACCTCTGAAAAATCTGAGGACTAATTTAGTTCCCAGTATGTTTGTCCAATGACAATTTATTAAGGCTAGAATTTTCTTCTAGAGAAATGCTTAGTTCCATACTTAATGATAGAATGCAACTTATAATTAAAAACTTTAAATTGGAAAGTCTCCTCCTGGGTCACTCTGTAAGGGAAAATAAATGAAAATAGATCTTTCTTTAAATGATTACCATTTCTTCCTTTAAAATGTTGACGTATATTGTACTTTCTGTGTTTGGTAGTCTTTCTCTCAACTTGGTTTTTATCTCTGGCAAATGCAGTTAGTTCTCCATTTCCACATACTACATCCATCCAATTTCTGCTTGGAGTGTTGCCTATTTCAGTCTAAGGGGTCCTTGAAGAGTTTCTCAGAACTTCCCCCAATTCCCTTAAATTTTCAATTCCTATTGAATATCCTTAAGTGTCACCTCTATCTTAGTGAACTAGGGTAGGAAAAGCCAGTGGCTGAGAGATCAGGTTGACCTGTGTTCAACTGTTGGAGGTTCAGAAACATAGATGGAGCCTTTTGGTATGACTCTTTCCCCCAACCTCCTACTACCACCCAAAACTTTCTTTCTCTAAGCTACTTCTTCCTTTAGCATCCTGACTTCATTGTTTCCTCATTCAGCTTTCCAAAGTCCCTCTCCTCAAGGTCTTAAAATGTTTCAGGAGCCTTCATTTTACTTCCACTTCTGATACACACTGAGAGCTTTTAGTGGTTTGGTCAAGAGCAGAAGTGGATACCGACTACCTCAGAATGGCTTTTGCTTGCCCCTTCACTCCAATGACATTGACCTAAGAGTCTCAGTAAATTTGGAAACTAGTTCTTCCTATGCCATCTCCTGTTTACACTTGAGGTCTACATTGACTTTCCAAAATACCACAAACAATCTATGATGTTTAGTTTAAAGTCATATTTACAAACACTGAGCTTCCTAGTTTTTTGCGTCAAATTCACAGTGCGTGTCCAATTTAGGAAGGGAAGGATGGTACCTAGGAGTTCCTGAACAATTTCTGCATTATACCTTTCAGCATTCTGGAAAGTCTATTTTCCTAATGTCATTCCCCAAATTCATCTTTTTATGTATTCATAAAACCATTCATTGGTTCTGATACTGATAAACATGACAAGTTGGTCCTTAATACATGTTTCCTTCTGGGCTTTGATGGACATATTATTTCTTAGATAATAATAGCTTAATTTTATTGAGTGCTCACAATATGCTAGGCCAGGGGAGGCAGATGAGTGCTCTTTGCTCACTCTTTTAGTAAGTAACTTAACCACTTTCACGTAGGATTAAGTGGTAGAGCCAAGTTTCAAACCATGGAGAGTCTGATGCTAGAGCCCTAGGTCTTTACCTATTCACTACCAGACACATTTTGTGATGGTCAGTCTATTGTAATTTTCTTAAGGGAAAAGGCTTTGTCCCAAGCAGGGACATGCTTCCCCACATGGACAGGCACCAGGAATCGAACCCGGGTCTCGGGCCTGGCAGGCGAGAACGCTTCCACTGAGCCACCATGCCCACCCATGGCTTTGCGTCTCAACTCTCTCCTTACTATTTGCACGTGGTAGGTCATGCGCTGCCTCTATTATAGGTGAGTTCACATTCTTCAGGGGCCATCCTCTCTGTGTGCCAGGACATGGTCCACATAGCATGCTGGCCCAGTCATGATTTATTCTTATCCTCACCTTTCCTCATGAGAGCCCAGCTTTTCACATAATAGGACCTTCTTAAGTATTTGCTAGGTGAAAGATACTTCAAGATGATATAGAAATCAAATCATTTTTGGATAGAATCACACTATTTTAAGTCTTTCATTATTGTTCAGTTGAGCTGTTTGTCTTGCTTCACTGAATACTAAAAAAAAAGAGGCTTGAACAGACAGCTGATTTTTCAAAGGCAAAAAAAAATGCAGCGAATAAAAACGAGATAAATGGAAACAGAGTGAATAGATACACAGATCAGATCTACACAGGCCAGAAGATCTGATTGACAATTGGAAAATTTGAGAAAATCCTTTCCTCTTGAAAGGAAAACAACAACAAAGAAATAAGAGAAAAACTAGGAAAGCAAACAGCAGCAACCCAGAGAAGGAAAATGATCATGTCAGAAGCAGAGAGAACCAAAATGAACAGCTAATGAAAGAATTTCTAACAAAGGACTGGGGCGCTGTAAAAGGAAAGATAAAGAGGCATCAGTGATTGGCCCTACCCATGTCTGATCAGATTGAGATAACTGGATCCTTCAGTCTGGCTTGCAGTATTGAAGCGCTAGCAAAGGGCTGTACATTAGCCATCATTTTAGACTCCATTAAAGGATGCTAAACTTGGCTTTTAGCATCAGAAATATCTTTAAAGCAATAATGTTAGAACTACCTGTTTTTTTTTTTCCTCTCTTAAAACTCAATTTAGGGCCTAGCGGACATTTTTAGACAATTATGATTTATGGCAGAGTCCACTGACCATCAGAGAAATAAAAATATCTGCAGTGCAAAATTGTGGTTTAATTTTTATTTTACAAAGTTATAGAATGTTCTACACATATACCTTTACAATTCTCTATACATACCTATGTATTTACTTTCTGAAAAATATATGTATGTACTTGCATGTGCAGACATTCATATGCAAGCTTCAATCCTGTTATTGGCCTGAGAGAAAAAAAATGGGGGTTGAGGAGAGATAGGAAGACAAATAGTCAAAGGTGAGAGAGTTTGGAGTAGAAGAGATGTGTGTGGACTGCCTGAAAGGAGACTGATAGCCTCAGGCCCTGCCATCTTTCAGTATTCTGGTTCATTTCCATGCCTCTAGTTTTACACCCTCCCAAGCACAATCGGACACCGCTGTTAGAATCATCTTGCACAAACTCGATCATATAATTTTCTTGCTTCATTAATTTCAATGACTCCTTTCATTCTCTTGAATAAAGTTAAAATTCCTAAGCCTGACATTTTTCCCAAATCTACTTTTCTCTTAACCATCACTACGTACATTCAGCCCTCTAGCTACAGTGAACTATGTGGCATTTCTTTCAAGCATGTTATTATCTCTGTTTATACTCTCCTTATCTTTTCTTTTATTATTTTTTTTAAAGTTATGCCTGCACTTAAAGAGTAAAATAATTCTACATCGCTTCTTGGAGGGAAGCAACCTTCTCTATTTCTTTCCCTGCTCCCACCAGAGAGATAATCACTTTCAGCTCTATTGATTATTGTTGCTATTATTTTGGTATTTACCTTGATTTGTAAGGAAAATGCTAATATGGCAGTATCTGGCTTTTTCAGTCTTAAACATTATCAGCTGACTTCCTCCTTTGTGTGAAAATTTAGGTCTTTTGAGTTCTCCCCTTGCCGTTCCTATCATACATGAATGTTCTTCACTATCCCTCATCCTCCTAATGGTGTCATATGGAAATTTTTATAAGACCACTATTGGATATTCGCATTTTTATGACAATGTAAATGCTATTCACAGCTGAACCGAGTAACAAACTATCAATGCTTTTCCTCCATTGGGAGAATTGTTGCTATGTTCTTTTTAATGTATTCATCAGTAACTAACTAACTGCAAATTTCTTGAATATCTTCTCAAGGAATTTTTAAAAATCATATATTCTATCAATTTCATCTTTCTACAGGGATGTCTCTTCTTAATCTGAACTGGTTTTCCTCAGTGCTTCGAGCACAGTCCCCAGACTACGAACTTCCTTCACATATATTCAAGGATTCTCTTCCCTTTTTTTCTATCCTATATTTGATCTTCAGTTTCTTCTCGTCTTTTATCTTCCTCTGTCTTGGTTTATATCCTCATATTGGCGGAGCGCAGCCTTCAGTAGCTTGCTGAGAAGACATGCCGAGGAAGCACATTTTTGTGACCCTGTATGCCTGAAATTATTTTTATTTTATCCTGAGTCTGAAATGAAAGTTTGTCCATGTGCAGAATTCTAGGCTGGGAAGAATTGTGCTTCAGAATTTTGAAGTTACCTGTGCAGCTGAACGTGAGCAGAGAAAGTTGTGCTGTCAAATGGACTGACTTCACTTTAAATTCATGAAATGAACTTCGACTGATCAGAACTCTATTTCCGTAGTTTATTTTTCCCTCTTTCTTTACTGCCCATGCCGTCCTCTCATCTCATGTCCCCAATACCTACTGACTCCTTATGCTCACCTGATGGCCTTGCTTCCAACTTCCCTAAGAAAACAGAAGGCATCAGCAGATGTCTCCCCACAGGCTCTCACAGCTATACCCACCCACCTGTTCTGAGTACTGGGAACAGCATCTGTTCCAGTTTCGGGGCCTTCCTCCTTTCTCCCAGGATGAATTGAAAGCTGTCCATGCTCTGGTGTAAAACCCACACCTTCACTTGTGCACTAAATCCAATTTCCTCTACCTTCCTCAAGAACATCTTTTCAAAAATTTCACCCTTTTCCTCCTATATGGCCACATTTTCCCTCTCAATTGAATTAGCCTCATCATCATAGAAATATGCTGTTTCTCTCATTTTAGAGAAAGAGACAGAAACTTTCTTTTCACTCCACTACTGATTCCAACTCCCATCCCTTTGTTCCTCTTTACAGCCAAACTCTAGGAAGAGTTTTATATTCACATTGTCTCCCATTTTCCCTCCTCATGTTTCAGAAATCCATTCCGATCAGGCTTTAAAAAGAAATGGAATACTAGTACATGTATGAAACTTGAAGACATCCTAAATAAAAGACTACAAAAAGATGCATATTGTATGATACTTATTATATGAAATGTCCAGAACAGGCAAATCCACAGAGACTAAAATTAGATGAATAGTTTCCAAGAATTGGTGAGGGGAAGAATGCCAGTGACTGTTAATAATACATTGTTTACTTTGAGGAGGGGGGTGAGATCCAGTAGTTGCTTTACAGAACTTAATGGTATTGAATTGAAATACACATAGATCTGTATTCAGCTTTTCTTGGGAGCCATGCTTTGATATCCTCTCTCCTCTTCTATCAGAGGAAAAATGACAAAGAACAGCTATTTATAGGGTTGATATTTAAAGCCTGAAATGTTTTGATTTTTATGTAACCATTTCACTCATCATTGACCAGGGAAAAAGTTACATAAATTAACTACAAAATAAATCCTGCTGTGCATTTGAATGGTACCTTGTCTTAACTACTACATTTTCCTTTCATTAGGGATTGTATAAACATCTGAACCTATATTTTAAGTGAAAAACAAAACAAAAAACAAGAGAAAATTAATACAAGTCATCTTAAATTGACTAACCCCCTCCAATGCTAAGAAAACTAAGATGGTCTGAGTACCATGTTAGGGAAAAAAATAGAGCACTGCAAGTTAAATGGATACTAATTCAAGAAACCAGATGAATCTTTGAGTACAGAGTCCAAGGAAGGTATTAACATTGTAGGAGACTTCCTATGAAGTGACATAGCTGAATGTAGAAGTTAGAAAAGAATAAATAAATAATTTCACTTTTTAGATTTTAAGGACTGCAAGTTTAATTTGTAAGTTCCAGCACTTGACAGTAGAGTCAGCTTTGCTCTGCTTAATGGTGATGAATGGTTCTCTAACAGTGGCTCAGAAATATATGCAGCTGGCCAGAAGATGACTCAGAGCATCCTCTGCTGGAATAAATAGGCATCCTCATTGACATGTGGATCTCATTGTATAGCCCATCATCTTCTTTATTCCCACCCTGAAGGAAGAGAGATGGGGAAGGTAGAGAATACAAATTTCCACACGGCAAATTCAGAATACAAAAAGCCTCTAGTTACTCTTATTCTCTGTTGACCTCCTCAAAAACTGTATAGACTCAAGAGGCTTGAATGTGGCATTTTCCAAATCCTAGATTGGACACTCTCTGAGATTTTAACATACATACATGATTTTCATTATCCAGAAGGTATCGTAATACATTTACTGCATTTTGTAGAAAGAGCCATTAAAATGCTTTAATTTCTTATTTGAGGAATCAGTCATCTAGGTTTTCAAAATACATAAATGTGGGAGAGGAGTCAATGTGAGAGGGAAGATTTCTTATTTTAACACTTGACAAAGCAAAATATTGGCATTTGCATGCACTGCCCATTGCTAAATGGTCTGCTTGAGGTAATCAAAGTGTTTCATGCATCCAGGCATTCAGCAATTCATGACAAATACATTCTGTAGGCAAATAGCTGTGTTCTCGTCCTCATAAGGGACATGTGAAAACAAGTAAGTCAGTGTGACTTATTTGATATCATTACATGAATAACTGTTGGTTCCTCCTTCACACTGTGAAGACCAGGGCTTAAAGTAGAGGTCTTTTACACATGTGGATGGGCATGGCTGTGAGAGCATGGGGGAACATGCTTTAATTTCTTATTTGAGTAATCAGTCATCTAGGTTTTCAAAATATATACATGTGCTTTTGTTGAAAAGCAAAAGTTTTAGTTTTTGATGAAGAACAATTCATGTATTTTTTAAATTGGTCCTGCTTTTGGTATCATATCTGAAAATATATTTTCACTGTTAGTGTAAAAAACACAATGGATTTTTGTATTTTCATCTTCTATCCTGTAAAGATTTATGCCTATGTTTTTTCCTAAGTATTTCATAGTTTTAGCTTGTCCATGGAGTCTTTGAAGGATTCTTATTTAATTTTTGTATATGGAGTAAGATATCAGTACGACTTCATTCTTTTAAAAGCTTGGCATATCCAGTTTCCATAGCACCATTTGTTGAAAAAGAGTTTTCTCCATTGATTTGTTTTGATGACCTTGTTGAAAATCAATTAATCATAAATGCATGGGTTTATTGTGGACTCTTAATTCTAGACTCTCAATTCTTTTTCATTGATCTATATGCCAGTCCTTATGCCAGCACCACGCTGTATTGATTATGGTAGCATTGTAGTAAATTTGAAAATTGTGAAACATGAGTACTCTTTATTCTTCTTTTTCAAGAATTTTTCTAGATATTCTATATCCCTAGCATACACATATAAATTTTAGGATCAGTCAATTTCTGCAAAAATCCATCTGAGATTATGATAGGGATTATGTTGATTCTGTAGTTTAATTTGTGGAGTGTTGTTATCTTAACAATATTAAGTTTTCCTCTCTATGAAGATGAAATGTCTTTCCATTTATATAGGCCTTCTTTAAGTTCTCTAGTACTGTTTTGCAGTTTTCAGAATCTGTCTTGCACCTCTATAAATTTTTCCTAAGTATTTTAATTTTACCCTTTTTATTCCTATTATAAAAAGAATAGGTTTTATTTTTTAAAATTCCTTTTTTGTATTATTCAGTGTTGATAAATAGTAACACATGGATTTTTGTCTCTTGCAACCTTGCTCAACTCATTTATTAGTTCAAAATTTTTTGGGATTCCTTAGGATTTTCTATACATGAGAATATGTCATCTGCAAAGACAGTTTTATTTCTTCTCCAAATTGGAGGCCTTTTATTTATTTATTTTGCCCAATTTCTCTGGCTGAGTTCTGATTTAAATAGAAGTAAATAGAATGCCTGTCCTTGCCTTGTACTTGATGTGAGGGGAAATTTTTCAGTCTTTTGCCATTAATTATGATGTTAGCTGTGCCTTTTTCATATGCCTTTTATCATATTGAAGAAGTTCCCTTCTATTCCTGATATATTGATTTTTTTTTTAATCATAGAAGTGTTTGGGATTTTTGTCAAATGCTTATTCTTCATCTGTTTAGATGATCATGTGCTGTCTTTTATTCTATTAATATGGTGTATTATAAAGTTGGCTTTTATATATTAGGCCAATGTTTCAATCTTAGAATAAATCCGACTTGGTCACAGTGTACAATTATTTTTATATGTTGCTGTTTTTGGTTTGCAAATATTTTGTTGATATATTATATCTGTATTCACTAGAATATAAATCTTGTGATGTGTTCATCTGATTCTGCTATTAGGAAATTCTGGCTTTATAGAATGAATTTGGAAGTGTTCCTTCCAATTCTACTTTTTGGAAGAGTTTGTGCAGGATTGGAGTTAATTTTTCTTTGTGTGCCCACTGGGGCAAGGCTCAAAACTTAGATATTAAAGTATATGGTCACCCTATAAATAAATAAATAAATAAATTAGATAGATAGATAAGTAGATTTTACTTAATGACTTTATTTTACTAGACACTAAATGGAAATATTTGATTGAGAATTCATATGTAATGCATTTTGAAACAAGTATTATTAATTTATGGATAGTGACAATATCACTTTCTCTTGTTCATAATGCAGCATGGTTCTGTTCAGCCTTCAATATTTTTAATAGCTAGCTCAAGTAATTGGGAACACTGATAAATATAATGTCACTTATTTAAAAAAAATATGAATAACACTAGATATTTTTATTGTATGTAGTGACAATAAGTAAGGGATTTTCTTTAGTTGATTTTTTTTTTTTGTGAAATCCAGGAGTTGGTGAAGAGTGTGACAACTAAATAAAATCCAGTAGTTGGTGAAAAGTGTTACGAGTAAATTGTGGTATAATATGATTTTACTGAATAGGGTTTTATTTTGGGGGCATCTGATTTATTCTTAGCACATTTTATTAGAATTCACCATTAAAAATAAGGATAAGTTATGAAAAAAGAATATATAAACAGGACTATCTCCTATTCCAAAATAACATAAATGCTTTATAATGTAAATGGACCAAGTAGTTGATATTTATTTTAGGGTAAAATGGTTCGGTTTAAGTATTTTTGTTTATTTGGAAGAAGCCAACTGGATTCTCTATCAGTTACTCTCAGTCGGGCAGATTTTATAAATACATAGACAGCTAGGCCCTATTCAGTGCTTATAGCATCGCATCTCCTAAATGTCCAGTTTTTAAAAGTCTGTAGGTTTTGACTTTTGAGCATCTGGAAATGGAAGCATTTGTTGCATGAGGCAGCTTGGTTCAACAATAGTGAAAAGCCATGTTTGGATCATGTTGTGCTTATTTCTATGAAGTTGTTGTACTAGCTAAAGTAAATAATATAAAGTCTATATCACTTAAATCAGGAGCTCAGGAATTAGACATGCACAAGAACTAATAAAAATAATGTTCCTGCTATGGGAAATTTGGAGGTAAACATACAACACACACACACGTACAAATATGCAGAAGTAGCATGGAGAATCTAGAGTAATGAATAAAAGTGCAAACTATGATGGGCTTAGTGAAAGATGGTGTGTGTGTGTGTGTGTCTGTGAGAACAAGAGGAGAGAGAGAGATAGAAAGAAGGATTGAAGGATCTCAGGCATAATAAACACAGCATCAGATGCTCACATGTAATCAGATGACATCGTAACCAGGTCTCCAGATCTAAACTTGGGTCAAGAGAGTTGCTGTCATTTCTTAGAATGAAGCTGTCATTAATCCAGTATTTCATAAGGCCTATGTGCAGCTGTTTGACTAACCGAAGACTTATTTCTTTATATATTTGTGTTTTTTTATGTGACCTGAAGTAACCTGAATATTTCTATATTTTGTGCAACTTAAAAGATACTAATCAACAGAGTTATGAATGAATATGTCTTCACAATTAGAAAGTGTTATGTGGGATGAGTAAGAGGCAACAGATGTAAAAATACCAAAAGGAAGCAATATTTAAATGAAGTATTTTAATTTTAAAGGAAATCTGTTTTAATTTAGAACAGAAATAATTTTACATCACTTTGTAATAAATCACTGGGACATAATTGTAATAGGTAACTGTAAATGTAGAACTTAGAAATAAAATGTTCATTTTTGGGCATGCATCCACCTTCTGGAATCAGATAAAAGAAGGAATGATTTCTCTCAAGGGCTTGTGGTCAGGAGCTTTTTCATTTTCCTCAATTCAAGAGAGAAGGGCTTCATCAGGACCACTCAGAGAATTTTATCTTTCCCTCCTATATTCAGAGAAAAATCTTAAACTTCTTAAACTGGTGTGCAATTCCTACCTGAAAAAAAGCAAAGGATTAGAATTGGATTTACTAGATACTAGAGATATTCTAAGAAGAGAGTCAGTTAGTATTGCACTTCCAGAATAGGTTAAGGCAAAAATGTGGACCAGGGATTTCCGGTTGACCAAGATGACACTGAGAGATGATGCAGTGTGCAATTCCCCCACAGTCTCTTTGAACAACTAACAAAAACTGCCAGAGCCATCATCCTCAAAACTCAGGAAACCAGTTAAAGGGTTGCAGTAAGTAAGGCAAGTCTCAAATCAAGAAAACACAACTTTAAAAAGTTTAAGGCAGCCAAAACTTGTGATGCCTTAGTTGACTCCTCGCTCAACCCCCTACTTTGTTATGGAGCTGGCCTGAGCTCCCATTGTTGTTTCCTGAATCTATTCAGAGGGAGAATAACCCGTATGCACATACTTGAGTGCCTGTATATCAGTTCCTGTTAACCAGGTGGCAGCCTGAAAGATTGAACCAGGAAACTTGTCTCTGGCTCACTCTCTCATAACTTGCCCTGCAAACAGAAGTATTCTGCAGACAGCTAAAGCTGAAACCAGTAAGTCAAAGTGGCCTTGGGCAAAGGATTACTGGCTTTTAAATCTGCAATATAGCACCCAATAAGAGGGGAATGTCTGCTTCATAGATAGTAGAGCGGATATTGGGATTACTGAAAATGAGGGAATTCCTAAGGCTATGAGCAAGCACAAGACCAGGAAAAGACATAGACTCAGAAAAGACCAAAATAACCTGGCATTTCTCTTTTGACTCACACTGATATTCTTGATAAGAGGGCTAAACTCTGAAGGAGAGTACCAGCTAACACAGAGCCAGTTTGCAAAGACTTTGAAAAGTGTCTTTTGCTATGTATATATGTGTGTGTGTTTCAGATCCTGGCACTCAAAGAAATCTCTGTCATGTCACCAGCTAGAAACAAAAGTAAGGAACAGAAAGCTATGGGACTATATCTCTGAGTTACACATTAATAAATTAAAATATACAAAGTGCAATAAAATATTATATGAAAAACAAAAAACTGGAAATGACACACTCAAAGAAATGATAAAAATTCAGAAAGAAACAAGATAAAAATTCAGAAACTATTTTCAATATACTCAAAGAAATAAAGAAAATGTAGAGAAAGTACTGAAGGAAATTAGAAGAATGATGAATGAACAATTTGAGAATTTTAATAAAGGGACAGAAATTTTTGAAAGGTGTATTTTAAAAATAGAAGAAATATTGGAGTTGAAGAACAATAATAATTGAAATGAAAATATTCCCTAGAGGGTTTCAGCAGAAGGTGGGAGCTGGCAGGAGAAAGAATCAGTGAACTCAAATAAAAGAGAATTGAAATGATTCAAGCTGAAAAGCAGAAAGAAAAATGAATGGAGGGCAGGCCATGGTGGCTCAGCAGGTGGAATTCTTGCCTGCCATACGGGGTTTAATTCCTGGTGCCTGCCCATGTGAAAAAAAAAAAAAAAAGAATGGAAAATAGTGAAGAGAGTGTAAGAGACCTGTGGGATACCCTAAAGTGTACCAAAAAAAATGCATTATGGAAGTTCCAGAAAGAAAAGAAATAGAGAAAGGGGCAGAATGTATATTCAAAGAAATAATGTCAGGAAATCTCACACATTTAATGAAGACACCTTCAAGAAGCTCAAATAACACCAAACAAGATAAACTTGAAAAGGATGATGAACAGACATATAGTGGTCAAATTCTCAAATGGCAAAGAAAAGGACAGAGTTTTGTAGTTGCAAGAAAGAGCAATGTGTTATTTACAAGGGAGCTCAAATAGACTAAGAGCCAATTTCTCATTAGAAGCCATGGTGAAGAGAAGGTGGTAGAAGGAAGTATTCAAAGTACTGAAAGAAAACAAGTGCCAACCAAAGATTTAAAACCAGTAGAACTATTTACCCAAAATGTGAGAGAGATGAAGACATTTTCAGACAAGCAAAAGCCAAGGGAATATGTCACTATTAGACTTGCCCTACTGGATGTGTTAAAAGGAGTTCTTCAGTCTGAATGGAAAGAATATTAGAGCATTGGTGAAGCAACATAAAGAAATAAATCTCTTTTAAAGATGCCATATGGGTAATTACAAATGCCAGTAATATTGAATTGTATTTTTTCTGTGAAACTCCAATTTTATATCTTACAGGATCTAAAATCCCAAAGCATAAAAAAAACTAATGATAACTCTATGGTTTGGGACCCTTAATATATTCAGATAAAAGTTTTAACAGGTGCAGCAAACAAGTCAGAGGGCAGAAAGTTATAGAAATGCTATGTATGCTATTGAAGTTATATAGGTATAAAATACAAGTGAATATTATATATTTATGATGTTATATTTTAGCCCCATGGTAAGCACAAAGAAAATATCAGAAAAAATATACACAGAAGGAAATTAAAATGGATTCAGAATAGTACAGTACTAAAAATCAAATAAAAGCAAAAGTAGTCATTAGAAGAATTGAGGGACAAAAAAAGTATGACTTACAATGATCAAATAACAAAATGTTATAAGAAAGTGCTGCATTATCAGTAATTACTTTAAATGTAAATGGATTAAATTCTGCAGTCAAAAGGCAGAGATTGGCAAAATGGATAAAAAAGCATGACTCAATTAAATACTGTTTAAAAGAGACTCACCTTAAATTCAAAGACACAAGTGAGATGAAAGTAAAAAGATGGTAAAGTCTAGCATGCAGATTATAAGGTGTAGCTGTACTAATATCAGATAAAATAAACTTAAAGAAACTGTGACAAAGGACAAAGAAGTTCACTATAAATTCATAAAGAGGTCAACAATACAAGACAACATAATTATAAATATATATGCACCTAGTGGCAGAGCCTAGACATACATATATAGATAAATACATAAGAAACACACACATATAATATTGACGGATTTGAAGGGAGAGATACCATATTGACAGTAGAAGGCTTAAATATACCACTTTCAGTAATGGAAAGGATATCTAGTCAAAATATCAATGAGGAAATAGAAGACTTGAGGAATACTGCAAACAAATAGACTTAACAGACAAATATAGAAAACTTCTTCCAACACCAGTAGAATACACATCCTTCTCTACAGCACATTGTCCTTTCTCAAGGACAGAGAATATGTAAGGTCATGCAAAAAAAGGCTCAAAGAATTTAAAAATATTGAAATTATCCGCTGCAGCTTCTTTGACCACAATGGAATGGAGCTACAAATCAATAGGATAGTGAACTGGTAAACTAAAAAATATATAGAAACTATACTCTGTACTTAAGTAACCAATGGGTCAAAGAAGAAACCACAAAGGAAATTAGGAAATATCTTGAGGCAAGTGAAAATGAAAACATGCTACATCAAAACTAAGATGTAGCAAAAGCAAGGCTGAGAGGGAAATTTAATGCTCTAAGTGCTTATATTAACAAGGAAGAATGATCTCAAATCAAAGAATTAACCTTACAACTGGAGTATCTAGAAAAAGAAGAACAAATGAAATCTAAGGAAAGCTGATAGAAGGAAATAACAAAAAATAGAGTGGCGATAAATCAAATAGAGAACTTAAAAAATATAGTCAATGCAACCAAAAGTTGGTTCTTTGGAAAATCAATGTGCTGGTTTGAAACTGTGTGTACCCCAGAAAAGCCATGCTCTTCCAATCCAGTCTTGTTGGGGCAGATCCATTGTTGGGTGAGAAATTTTGATTAAATTATTTCCATGGTGATGTGACCCCACGCATTCAAAGTGGATCTTCATTAGTTTACTGGAGTCCTTATAAGAGAGAAAGATAGAAAGAGGGAGAGAGAGAGAGAGGGAGAATTCAGTGCTGACACAGAGAGCAGAGAGATGAAAACCTGGACACAGATGTTTGAAGATGCTAAGCTAAGAGGTAATGAAATACAGAATCTGCCCCAGAGAAACTAAGTGAGAACCTACAGCACTTAGAGAGAAAGCCACTGGAAACAGGAGCTGAGAGAGTCCTTTGAAACCAGAAGCTTGGAGAGAGGGCCAACAGACATTACCATGTGCCTTTCCCTGGGTCAGAGGAACCCAGACACAATCGGCCTTTTTTGAGCGAAGGTATCCTCCTGCTGATGCCTTAATTTGGACATTTTCCTAGCCTCAGAACTGTAAATTTGTAGCCTAATAAATCCCCTTTGTAAAAGCCAATCTGTTTCTGCTATGTTGTATCCCAGCAGGAGGCAAGTGAAAATGAGATGATCCATTATATATAAAATACTGAAGAAAACCACAACAAGCCTACTAAAGATAATAAATGAATGCATCAATGTGGCAGGGTAAATGAACAATCTTCAAAAATCAATAGTGTTTATATACATTGGTAATGAACAATCTGAAGAGGAAATCAAGAAAAATAATTCTATTTAAAATAGTAACTAAAAATTTAATACTTAAGAATAAATTTAGCCAATGTTGCAAAGGAATTGTACATGGAAATCTATAAAACATTGCTAAAAGAAATCAAAGAAGACTAAATAAATGACAACATTCTGTGTTCATGGAAGACTAAATATTGTTAAGATATCAATTCCACCCAAAATAATTTGCAAATTCAGTGTAATCCCATTAACCCAAAGTGATTTACAGATTTAGCACAATCCCGATCAAAATTCCAACTGTCAAAAATAAACAAAAATTCCAACTGTCTTCTTTACAGATATGGGAAAGCATTCATCAACGTATATGGAAAGGTAAAGAGCTTTGAATGGCCGAAACCAGTATTGATTATTGCATGCCTCTGAACTCACTACTCTCTGAAGCAAGAATCTATTTTTTGACTCAAAGTATTCACTATACTCTGTGGTACATAATAATGACTGACCATTTAATTTATAGGGCGAACCAGGTCACTTTGAGGAGTGAAAGGGACTCTCTTAATGATTACAGTCAGGAAATTAAGAATAAAGCAGGGCAGTCCTGGGCAAACATATTTTCTCATTTTAACTTAGAGTAGCCAGAAAAACTGTGGCACTTCTGGACAAAGAGGACAAGAGAAAATATAAGTACCTCCATTGATCAAATTAGGAATTAGTCAAGAAAATAAAATTTTTTGGTATTACAACCTGTGCTGGTGTGAATCTGTGGTAGACCCCAGAAAAGCCATGTCCTTTGGTCCTCATTCAATATTGCTGGCTGGGAACTTTTTGATTGTTCCCAGGGAGATGTGACCCACCCAGTTGTGAGTATTAACTTTGGATTATAGGGAGATGTGACTCCAGCCATCCCAGGGGGATCTTGATTAGTTTGCTGGAATCCTTTGAAAGGGGAAACATGTTGGAGAAAGTCCCTTTTTAGAGCCACTACAGAGCCCACACAGCCAGAGACCTTTGGAGATAAAGAAGGAAAACACCCCAGGAGAGCTTCATGAAACAAGAAGCCGGGAGAGACAGCTAGCAGACGTTGCCATGTTCGCCATGTGCCTTTCCAATTGAGGGAGAAACCCTGAACTTCATTGGCCTTTCATGAGTGAAGGTAACCTCTTGTTGGTGCCTTAATTTGGACTTTTCTATAGACTTGTTTCAATTTGGACAATTTCGCGGCCTTAGAACTGTAAACTTGCAACTTAATAAATTCCCCTTTTAAAAAGCCGTTCCATTTCTGGTCTATTGCCTTCTGACAGCACACTAGAACACAATCCATGATCTCTGCTCATTCAATGTAATAATTATGTATGTAGGGGGGACAAATTAACTCCCTAACATTTCCTTCCACATAATCCTCCTTGTTCTACTCCTTGGGTCCTGTGAGCTTTTCTGTTGCTTATGTATTATCAAAGTAATTATAAAATTTACATTTTGTTTTGTAATTACTTTGAAATTAACATTACTTTCTGTAAAACCAAGTGGTATGACTGGATCCAAAGGGAAGAAGTCTTGCTTATAAACAAAGGAGGCAGTTGCAGACATACTGGTCAAATGGGTCACCCTTCCTTTGTTCATTTTAAATCTTGATTTCTCATTTTGCCCTTGATTTATCTTTTTTTTTTACCTATTCCCCACATTCAGTTCCTAAAAATTCCTGCAGTTTTGCCTCAAAAACATATCCTCAATCTGACCATTCCTTTTCATTTCCACTTTACTACCCTCATCCAAACTACAAGGTCTCTTGGAATAATCTTGTGCTTTATCTCTTGCTCCCAGAGGCAATTATCCATGTGGAAATGAGAGCGATACTTTACATTCGTTAATCCAATCATATCACTTTCGGACATGATACCCTACAATTGATTGCTTTCCATTCACCTTGCACCGGCATATAGACTTCTTGCCGGAGCCCAGCACACACTCCCTAATCCAAGCACCTGTCCTATTTTGTGACCTCACTTCATACAATTTTCTGCATCTTCTCTACATTCCAGCCTCACTGATTTTTCTTTCTATTCTTACCACATGTCAATCTCATCACTGCCTTAGAGGCTCTGCTTCAGCTTTTCCATCATCCTATATTATTCTTTCTCTAGGTGATGGCATGGTTGCCTTCTTCTCATCATTCAGTCCCCACAGAGAAGCCTTCCTGACCACCCCACCTAATGGAGTTACTCACCACTCAAGTAGTTCTTAATCCTTTTACACTTTTAGTATCTTCACAGCTGTAGCACTTATCACTATTTGGTTTTATTGTGTTTTTATGTATTTATTATCTATGTTTCTCCTCTGGAATCTGAACTCCATGAGATCAGGGACCTCATCTGTCTTCCTCCTCAATACATTAACCTGCTAGATATAACTACATAACTCAAGTTTAATATATTTCTTAAATGAAAAACGTGTCATATATTAGTTTGCTTATATGTGGACCTAGAATTGCTTTAATAGTTTTGTCTCCTCTTCACAGTTTCTAATCATCACTTTTTGGTGATGATTAGATTTCTTCATGACACTAAGACAGTCTTGTGTATTAAAAATGTGCATTACTGCATATAAGCCTTTTCTTGAAGCTTTTTCCCTCCATAGAACACTCTATGCCAATTTGAGTATATTATGTTCTAGGTTGCTGCACAGATTTTAACTGGGACGTGTTTTTAATATTCTCCTTTGTAGACTCATTTTTTTTTTCACCTTCCAAGCTTAAGGTAAAAAAATAATCTTTTTTTTAAAAATGTCTTTACTGATAAATCTTCACACACATAGCTGGTGTACAACCGATGGCTCATCATATCATCACATAGTTGTGTATCATCACCATGATCATTTTTCAGAACATTTGCATCACTCCAGAGAAAGAGATTAAAACAAAAATAAAAAACTCATACATACCATAGCCTTTACCCCTCCCTCTCATTGACTACTAGTATTTCCATCTACCCAATTTATTTCACCCTTTGCCCCCCCCCATTATTTACTTATTCTTTATCCATATTTTTTACTCATCTGTCTATACATTGGATAAAAGAAGCAACAGATGCAGGGTTTTTTTATTCCCATGGTCTCATTGTATATACCTTTTACTATTGTCTTCAAGAATCAAGGCTGTTGGAGCACAGCTCTGCAGTTGCAGGTACTTCCCTTCAGTCACTCCAATACCATAAACTAAAAAGGGACATCTATGTAATGCATAAGAATAACCTCCTGGATAACCTCTCAATTCTGTTTGAAACCTCTCAGCCACTGAAACTTTATTTTGCCTCATTTCTTTCCCCCTTTTGGTCAAGAAGGCTTTTTCAATCCCTTGATTCCAGGTCCCAGCTCATCCTGCGATTTCTGTCCCATGTTGCCAGGGATATTTACAGCCCTGGGAGTTACATACCTCATAGTGGGGAGGGCAGTGAATTCACCTGCCAAGTTGACTTAGAGATAGAAGCCACACATGAGCAACAAAAGAGGTTCTCTGGGGGGTGACTCAGGCCTTATTTTAAGTAGGCTTAGCCTATCCTTTGCAGGAATAAGTTTCATAAGGGCGAACCCCAAGATCGAGGGCTTGGCCTATTGATTCGGTTGTCGCCAGTGCCAGACCTTATTCTTTCTTAGATTTCTATTGTTTCAAAAAAATATTCAAGAAGAATCCTATATAGTTTGATTTATTTTTATGCATGATTGGAAACTCTAACTGAAATTGGAAATCAGCTAAATAAGCTATTCCTGGTAATATAGAACCCATTGTGACAGATTTGTACCACCTGTCAGAAAATTTCAATCTCATCCTTGTAAAAGTGCTAGTATGAGGGAGATTATTTTTCATGATAGCTTTAAGTATCTGTTCAACATGTTCCTTCTCTTTCCATAAGAGTACTCATTTACTAAATATTCTTCATAATTTATAAGCCCTACTCTGGGAAAACACATGTTCTCTTTCAAGGTCCCAGTGCACCCCATTGAGATGTATATTTTTCTGGTAGCCTGAATTCTTAAAATTTGGCAAATTGTTGTAAACAAATTCTACAACTCTCAAAATGTAGTTCTTTCTAATTTTTAACCTACAGAGAATCCGCATGTGCTATATTCCCATTGCTTGTTATATTTCACTACCACCACTCCTGTTGAGCAAGGTATTGCCACATAATTACTTGTTTAATCTCACTGTCAATTTCCTTCAAACGCTTTAGTTCTGTGATGGTAGTACCAGGTGCTTCCTTTCTTCCACACCTAACAGACTTCTGGCACAGAATACACACACGCACAAATATCTATTAAATGACTGAATGAAGAAGAAATGGATAGATGGACAAATTCTTGCTGTTTTTGGTTTTTGTGTGGTTAGCCAGGAATTTAGAGTATTTTCCCTGGTGTGATACATAACATTTGAAAGAAAATGTTAACGATGGGCAGACCGTAATGCCAAAAGCAGCAATTATTGAGAATAGCATTACATCCACTTCTGCTAAAGCTGAAAACAATTATCTTTGATACCTGTGATATTAATAATGTGAATATGTGGAGAGTGTCAAAGCATCGAGTGGAATTCAGGAAATATAATTTATTCGTAAGCCTGCTGCTATATTATAGGAGGATTTATATTATAACCCCTGTAACTCAGAAGGATAGATTCTGGACAGTCAACATATTCTTCTGAATCAGAGCCCACCTAGAAACCAGCTGGGGAGAACCAACACCTCCTGTACAGCCTGTTTCTGCAGAGTCTGCTAATAGGGCTGCTTTTCTCTTCCATGTTCTCTTTCTCCATATGAAAGGCAGTTTGCAGATAGTATTTTGAGAGCTACTTTCAGGTCCCCAGTGAGTGCTCATCATTTTCAAGAGGATCATTGGCTCTTTAGCTGCTCCTCCGAGGCCCCTGACGAGTTAGCTGACTCAAAGAATTGGGAAAACAAACTTACCTTGCCAGCAAATGGGATCAAATCTCTCATCAGTACCAAATTGCCTCACATGCTGTGGCACCTGCTCCAGTGAAAGAAGACAGTATAATTGCTATTGGGAGGAGATGCCCAACCAGGGACCTCCATCAGAGCTTTGCCAGCTGTTGGTAATAGAAATCTGCCATCTTCTATCTTTGCTCTGTGCTTTGAGAGAGTCATACAAATGCCATTCTCTTAGGCTGCCTCATAGAATTAGCCATGCTTTCCTTTGGATGCTACCAACATGCACCTATAAGAAGACATATTGAAAAAGTTCACTGTAACTGCTCTAATGTTAATGAGCCCCCCCCAAAAGAGATTGATATTTTGGTTTATTTGGTAATCAATCAGTTGTTGGTCTATAGCATTGCTTCTGTTTTCTTATAATATTTTATTTGTTTATGTCTAATTTCCCTTATTAGATCATAAGCAACTTCAAAGTTGAACTATGTCCAATTCATCTCTGTCCCCCATAGCATATGGCCTTTTATTCTGTGGATATTCAATAGCTGTGTGTTCATTGGATTGTTGGTAGGAAAGTAATGTATTCTACGTTGTTCATTTAAGTTAATGTCAAAAATCAGCAGACTTACTTGGAGCGACATTTTAAATAATAGCTATAGTCCCAAGGTCCAACAGGCTGAGAACACAGTTATATATCACTGGTAGAAAAATTTAATTATGCCAAGTCTGGGGTATGTTTCCTTTTCCCTTTCCCACAAAAGCAAATAAGTTTTAAGACAAAATACAAAGTCACTATAAGTCGGAAAGCAGGAACAGATCTCAGTTATCCCATTTATTTGGTTCTAGACAGGCCTTTGATAGATTTCTTTGCTGTACTCTCCTCACAAGCTCGAGGCAGGTCTCCCTCTATACATCTTGTTTTCGTACTGAATTACCTAATGCTGTTAGCAAATGATCTCTCCTCTAGTGAGAAAATAAATCTTGGGTTCAGCTGCAAATGAGGGACATTTGTATCTGATTTGTTGCGACAGCAGAAATACTCCGCACTAGAAAAATCACATTCAGTATGTGCATCAAAACTCTCCCGTTAGAAAAAATTAGTGTAACAGATACTAGGATTTTCAAAAGAAAGAAAACATGCTCACTCCCAATTCATTACAAGACATATGAAGTACAGGAATGGTTAGTTGGGGAAATGTCTGGTTTCAATTGTTCTTTTGCTTTCCCTGATCTGCAATGGACCATCATCAAGTGAACATTTTATTTGGTAGACCTTTCAGGTAATTTATTCAAAGATGGAACGTCAACTTCAGGCCAGCTTTGCTCAAAATAGCAACATCCCTCAATTTCTTGATATATAGGAAATGTTGGCATTCCAAATAGCAAATATATCAAAAGCTAAGGAAGTATTCAAGACCTGAAAATAAAGGGGCTTCTTTATTCTCCAGGTGTCCTTGTAACATGATTTTGATCTCTTTACCATAGCATGCTTCCAGCAGTGGCACAAACTTAGTGTCAGTGTCCTGTCCCTGCTTGCCTCAACGGGTTGCTGTGCACTTAAATGTTTATCTTAATTTTGAGCTTGGATATATAATTAAAAATTTAAAAAATATTTAATGAGGCTTTCTTCCTCTAGAAAGTAAACTCTGTGAGGACAAAGGCTTGTTTGGTTCAACATTATATCTCAGCTCCTCAAACAGTTCCTGGTATGTAATAGGTGGTCAAAAGTGATTATTAAATGAATGAACAAATACAAGAATAAACTAATCAATGGGTTCCATTTATTTGGAGTAAATAAGAGTTGTGTTATTGCGGTGGTCAGTGGAAGAAAATGGCTTTAAAATACAAATGTCTATCCTGACAATTAATTTTTTTTGTTTGGGGTTAGCATCCACAAACCCAGAAATAATTTTTGACTCTAGCTTATCTCAATGAGATAAATGAGCAGAAAAGAAAAACATTGTCGTTAGACCTAAAACGTGATTGCTGGTGTGCTTCTCTAGAGGGTTTCAAGCTCTTAAAGGGTCCGCTATTGAGATGCGTGTGGGGTGCCTTGTGGAAGTTTGGTAAAATATATCCAGAGTGGTAAAAGAAAGGCATTTCATAGTTTTAATGTTTGCTTTTAGAAGAGTCACAAGGGACTCTGAAAATATACTCTAAACATTCATTTTAAACAATAATGACTGAATTTAAAGAATTTGGTTAAAAAAAACAGTTATAAAGCACTGGAGTAAATCCTAGGAAATGCCTGAATTGTGCACTTTCTCATTTGATTTATACATCAAATATAATCTGCCAATCAATTAAAAGCATCCAGTGGCTGAAGTCAAACCACCAGACTGTTTAGATCTAGTAAATGTTCCAGCTCTTTTTTTTAAAATTGACTCACATGGTCATAACTTCCTATGAGAATTTTTGTGTAAATGCTAGCTTTCCTGGTGAGGAAACATTAAATAGTATTTCCTGGGAGAAGTAGCTAGAGTTTTGATTAATTTCGCAGAATATTAAATATAAAACAGTATTTAAATTTTCATATATGCAAACATTTTAAGTAAATAAAAAATGCTTATTTATTAGATCTGTGAGCTAAGTTACACTTACCATCCTTTGATTTTCCACTTCTTTTTAAACCCTAACAGATTGTGCAGAATTCACTATGGCTCAGCCAGAATTGTAGCAAAGTTTTCCTTGTCACCAGGACAACACTCTTAATTATTCAGAGAGTAAGTTAATTTTTAAACTCTCAGAAAAAAGACTTAGCTTTAAAGGAGGCAATTACAAAATATGTACCAAAATTTAGTTGACATTTCCTTCTTATTCTGCCTTTCTAGAGGCAGGGAGTAAATTAATTTAAAACTCTTTTATTCAACAACTATTTATTGGGCAGTTTTTATGTACTTGCCACTGGGCTAAAAATACTGATGTAGGAAAAGAAAGAACTTTCACCCTAGGACACATGCTTTATTGAGGGATGCAAATATAATACCGTGTACTTAAATATATTGCACATTAAGCTATGATAGAAACGAGAACAAAGAGATTTGAAAGAGTGAGTAATTTTCCCTGGAGCAGCTAGAGAAGCCAAAAGAAGACCAGCTGATTATTAACATTAATCACTATTATTGGCCTAAAATGAAAGTTTCTTGCTCTTTGGATCTTTTTTTTTTTTCACCAAAGAGGATAGGGTTACTCTTCATGAGGTTATTTACTGACTTAAAAATAAGTATTTATTTTCCCTTTTGAAGGCAAATTTATTTGGGCAACTCATTAGGTGACTTAGTAAGAAAATAAGACATTCAAAGACATGCCTACCACATGGAGAAAAAAGATACAAATGCTGAAAGGGCATTTGATAAAATTTAGCAACATGTTTTTAATTTAAACAATTTTAAGTACATCAAAAATAGTAGAAAGCTATTAAATGTAAGAAAGTCTGTTCACCAATTATAGCAGCAAATGTGATCCCAAATCAGGTATTCTAAAACCTTTTCAATGAAAGAGAGAAAGTAGATCAAGACGCCAGAATCACAATTATGTAAATAATTGTGTTAAGTAAATAGTAAACTTACTTTATTTTTTATCTTTTGATCTCAATAAAGATAAAAAATAAAGTAAGTTTACTAACCAGAAATTTAAAATTCATTAGAAAAATAATTACCTAATATTTGATGAGAAAGATAAGAGAAATTAAAATGAAACAATGTATAAGATAAGAAAATAAATATTAAAATATAATAGTAAGCAGCATTGATAAAATTAATAAAATTAATGTGGTGTTGAAGTAACTTAATCATAAATAAATTGGTCAGTGGAATACGATAGTGTTCAAAAGTAGATCCCAGGATATATGTAAGAATGTAATACATAGCAATCTTGATCATTTCTTCCAGCGAGGAATGTATTATTTGTTTAACAAAAAGTATTGCCATTTCTTGAGAAAAAAAATGATATTCAAAAACTATTTCCAAAGTCATTAAATAATGTTAGAAAGTAAATGCCTTTACAAATTCAAAAGAAAGGAACATATAACCCAATAGAAAAATCGAAAATAAAAGTTGAGACAATTTGAAAAAGAGAAAAAGAAGAACATGTAGATGAAAAGATAGTCCCTCTAGCCAGTAGTGAGAAAATGCAGATGTGAATAACAGAACCCTACTTCTTTAAGCACATCAGGAGACTGCTAAAAATAAAACAACTAGCATTGTCAAAAAGGGTTTGGAGAAATGTGTTTTCTCTCACTTGACTAATGAAATTGAAAAGTGTACAGTCATTTGGAGGTTGTACCTGGAAAGATTCATTCAAATTGAAAAACCTATATATCCTTAAATCTATTAATTTGCTTTCTGGATATCCATTCCATGAGAAGAAAAATAAAACAAAACACATACACACATAGTGGTAATTATTTTAGCATTGCTCTCAATGGGATAAAAATAGTGAGACAGTAAATGCTATCAAATACAGAAGTTCTTAAATAAATTTTGGCACATCAACATGTTAGGATAGTAAACAAATAATAAAAATAATGAATTATAGCTATGGTCTTTTACTGGAGGAAGCATCTCAAAATATGTATGAGAGAGAAAATTAAGATGCAGAAGTAGTACATATTATGATTCCATTTTTTAATAAAAGACAATGAAAATAAAATGTATATATATATGCATTTGTATATATGTTTGATTATACTTTTTGAATGTTACATTTTTTATATGCACACACATTCTCTGAAAAATACACCAGATAAATGAGATGATTGGAATATATAGCGTATGGAATAGTGGTAGGGTGGGGAGTTATTGTAGGAGGAGGGAACGGAAAAGAAGAAAATGAAAAAAAAAGTTATGATAAAATTATCCAAGGTATGAGTTGTTATTTTTATGCATTTATCAAAACTGTATGTGAATTTGTATAACTATTTTGAAAAATTATTTTTAAAATAATTACATATTAGAGAGGCTAAATTACACTTATTTACACTGAAATTCTCTCTATAGAGTTTACCAAAACATACATCTATCAGTAGTGAATGAAGTCTGTGATTTATATAATCCCTACTGATAGCCCAGTTTACAAATTATTATGGAATAGAGACATCCCCACCTCCACAAATGAAGCTCATAAACGTATGACATAATGTCTGTGAAATTGCTAATTCCAATGCTTGCCAGTTTATAGGTGTTCATCAATGATAACACTTCTTTCAGGAAGGTAATCTCCATGCATGGCCTTTGGCATCTGATGAAGTTCAACTCACATCCTAGCTTTGTTCCTTACAACCACTATGAATTAAAACAAGATATTAGAGCTCTTTAAAAATATTTCCTTTGTCGAATGAACATGATGCTGCCTCTCCTGAGGATCAAATTAGATAACACATATGAAGCCCTTAGCAGAGGGCTTGATATAGAGCAATGCTTAATAAATGCTGAGTATTGTTATGAATAGAGTCTCATAGTATACAGTGGAGTTACAGTGGTGAAAAGCACGTGATAATGTCTGATAAAATGCATCGAGCCAAAGAAAACCAATAGGTACTGTGTGTAGGAAAAGGTTTTAGGGCATGGTGTTATAGCGTAGAAACAAGTGAAAGAAAGCTGTGAGCCTCGTTTTCAAATGTTCTTCAGTAGAAATTCACTCATCACTAAGGAGAACTCATTTTAAGTCTGCAACCCAGAATCAAGTCTGCGAGGTGTTGGCTCTAACAAGATCTTACAGTCATTACTGAGATATCAAAACACTCTGAACTGGAAAAACCCTCTAGATATATGAGTGAATGGGGTAAAAACTCTTTCGGATTTTTTCTTTCATTTTGATTTTCATTCAGTTCCTTTTCATCCAGTCCTGATATCTTGAACTGATACATTATATTATATATAGATAATAAAATATAATATATTGTATATATATAATCATAATCTGGAGAGAGAGACCCCTAAATGTGCCCACTTCAGGTACCAGGGCTGTCTGTCTTACTGGTGCTGATGTTTTTGAGTTCATTTTTGTGGCCATTGGCAAATCTGTCATTAACCTGTAGATTTATTCTCTGCAGTTTGTGTGCATGCTGGTTTAAGAGCGCTACATGAGTCCCATATTACCAGTACATTTTACATTCCTTGAATCAGGGATGAGCTGAAACGCGACATGGGGGAAGCCATTTACATGGGGAGTGAGAAATTTCTGATTTCTCATTTTATCTCTGAATCTAGCTAGCTATATCACCTTAAGAAGTATCTATTATATGTGGGCTCCTTGAATATATATTTACTCATTTAATTCTCATAATTATTCTTCAAGGGAAATGTTGTAATCCCGTCTTGACAGACAAAGAAATTGAGGGTCAGATAAACTAGGTTACATGCCTTAAACCGCACAGGCTGTCAGTGGCAAAGATACTGTTTGTTTCAGTGACTGCCTGAGACTAAACCATTGAGTCTTTCCTTGACACTGTGTCTCATTTCTGCTTCTAGTTCCTTTTAAATTAAATGAAAGCGAATAGACTAAATGAAGTCTAGAGTTCCTTTTTGACTGTAAACTCTATGATACATATCCATGGAATTTAGTTACATAAAATTATTTAGAAGGTCCCTTGTAAAAGGGATTTTGTGAAACAATGGGGGATAAAATGAAATGTCTAGAATATTTAAGATTTACCACAACCTCCTGAAGCAATTTTTTTTCAGAGTAAATGATAGTATTTTATTTTGGTTAATTGGGCATTGTAACAACAATAACTTAGATATTTCCCTTTTCCTTTTAATATGTTATATAAAGCATTTTTTTTTCTTAGCTAAAAGAGGTCATTAAAATAATTCTACTTTTTTAGGGTTCTACAAAAAACCCACATTTGATATGTTGCCATAATCAGTGATCTTATAGCAGTTAAAGGAGATTCAGAAGGTGGGGAAAATTAGAAAAAAAAAATCAGGACAAATATAATGAAAAGAAGAGGAAAATGGCTATTTTAGGATTTAAGCCAGAGAACACAATTTAGTTTCTAAGATTGATTAGATTTCCCTACACGGTCTGGGAAAAATGAGGCTAAAATTGAAGCAATTACAGAATACAGAATAAAATTATTTTTTAAAAGTGCTTTTTATGTTAGGAAAGGTCCTGAAAGGGCACCATTAAACTGTAAAATACTTGGCTGCCTGACGTAATCCCATGTGAAACAGAGTTTAAATTGAGATAATAAAAAATGAAAAATGGTGTTATCTTACTAAAAATACCTTGTGCAGTAAGGGAACATTTTTTAAAAGAAATAGCAGACACCTGTAATCATAAGATACATAGAATATTTCATTTCTTTATTCTGTCATATACTAACAAAATAGTTGCTTTAAATAGTGGCATTTACTTTAAAGTTTCAAAGAAAAAAATAATGCCTTGTCATTCCTTTCTTTCCTCCAAGTTGTCCATTTAAGTCAAATGTCTACTTATGATTATGTGTAAATTTTCACATGATAGTGTGGTACGTGTTGTCCTGTATTTCTTTGTCAAATTGGCTTCAGCAACCCTGTCTCTACAAAGGTAAAATGGAGAACAGAATAGAACAGAGGTGGTAAATTGCGTTTTTTCACCATCCTTCCCTGGATCCAAGCACTATGCCTTTGCAGTTCTTTCTCTAAAAGGGATGGAGTTTGTTTCCCTGCCCCTGACTCTGAGATCAGCTCTGTGATGTGCTTTGGCCCATCGAATGATGCAGAAATGATGCCGTGCCACTTCAGAGCCAACGTCTCCAGCTTCCTTGCGGGTGTCGTGCGTGTGCTGTCGCTTTTCACTGGCTATGAGAACAGCAGGCTCAGTCTAGGCTGTCGGTCACAGGCGGAAGAGGAGAGGCACTGGGAGGAGCTGTCCTAGCCAAGTCTGGCCTAAATCAGCTGACCCAAGACTGGCGAGGATAAATGACTGCAATTTTAAGGCACTCACTTTGGAGTGGGTTTATTTTGCAGTAGAATTTGGCAATAGATAGATTATACAGCAGATACATATGAAACCTGAGACATGATTGCACACAAATACATACTCACTCAGTAACTACGTGGTTTTCATACCAGCAGGGATTTTATTTCAGACCACACAGCTCTCTTCAACTCAGTTGCCTAACATGCATTGGGAGAATCAACCTGAAGGAAATGAAGTCAGGTTAGGTCTAATTTTCCTCTAAATAGCAGGAGTGCTCATTACAGAATAATAAACTTGTCAATCTGTTATGCATTCTCAAATATTCTGTAATTCTTCTTCTTCTTGACACTATCACAATTGTAATACACAATTTTTTTTTTAAATTTTGCTTTGCCTGGAAGGATAAATAATACTAAAAAGCACAACTGCTTTGCAATTCTCACATCACACAAAGAAGAACTATTATTATCTCCATTTGACAGATGAAAAACGTGAGGTACATTGATGCTAAGTACATAGCCCAACATCACACAGCTAGGAGGTAGAATAAGTGAAGTTCAAACCTAAGCATCCTGTCTCCAGAACACTTACTCAAAACCATTACGGTTTGTAGCTCCATGGTCTGGGAATTCATTATTCTGCCCCTAACACCTTGCACACCCCATGACATGTAGTAGTCACAGATCAGTATTGAAAGAAGTTTAATTGAAGAGGCTTGGGCTAAGGTGGGACATATACAATGAAAGGCGAAAAGCTAATATCATCTTGAAGACAATTCTTTATTTGATTAACATTTATTGAGTATAATCACAAAGCAGGCAGTGTGGTATGTGTTGATGCTTCACAAGCTGGCAAGAAAGACAGGGTCCCCGCTGTCCTGGAACATGCAGTCTAGTAATGGAGCTAAGCGATATGCAAACAAGGAGTGATAATTACAAAATGTGAGTATGCTAACAGGGGAAACAAACTAAGGTAATGATAGTGAATGATGAATGTGAGTGAGAAACATTTTATTTTCTTAGATAGAGGGGTCAGGGAAGACCTCCAATTAAGACGAATCATTTAATCTGAGACCGGACAACTGAATAGGAGCGAAGGAGGAGAATGTTTCAGGAAGGAAGTATAAGGGCCCTGAAGCAGGAAAGAGCTACTTGGATATTTTCTCTAGAACATTGCAAAAACCTTTGAACTGCACTATCTACATTTACTGTTTACTTCCAAATACTGTGTCCACATGGTAGCCCCAGTGACTCTTCTCAAATTGTCCTCTGTTCTTCTAGGGAAGATAAAAACTACTATTTATGGCCTGCAAATCTGGCTTGTGCCTTTTTCCCCAAGTCATCTTGTTCTCTTTTGCTTTCTGTCCTAGCCATGGACCCTTTCATCCTCGTCTTTGTTATGCCTTTTCCTGTCTTCAGTCTGCACATTTATATGCATAAAGAATTCTGCTTGGGCCCTGTTTTTGGATAATTTGTGTTCATGCTTCATATTTCAGCCAAAGAATCAATATTTCAAAAATTCTCATTTTCTTTCCTAACTGCACTAAATCTCTTTGAAGACATTCAAAGCATTGTTCATTACTCCTTTGTAACACTTGCCAAATTTAACATTTTAGAATTGTGTGTGTGTGTGTGATTGTTCATACATTAAATGAAGTTATACTTGTGTCTTCTTGTGATTACCATTATCACACCAGAGCTTTGAATAATCCATGGCATGCAAGATGTTTAGTACACACTTAATTAGTATATTGAATAAAAATTATTGAAAAAATTAGTCAAGAGATTTACATGGACCTTGTATATCTTATGATTAATAGTCTGATTGCTTTGAGAGGAAAGTAATAGGAAAGAGCAAAAGTAAAGAAGACAGTGAAGTTAAGATGTGGTTGTAGTTCAGGTGAGAGATGAAGTTGACATTGAAATGGTACTGGTGCAGAATTTAAAAAGTTGTTGTATTTGCGATGATTTTGGAGAAAGATTGGCATGGTTTACTGATATTGGTTGAAGAGGATGAAGGAAAGAAACCAATTAAGGATAATTCCTAGGGTTCTAGATGCCTGGTATTTATTAAAATGAAGAAAGTTTATATAGGAGAAGTAGGGCTGTCATTAGGAAAGGGTTTGATTCTGGCCATGCTAAATTTAAGAAGTCTTTGAAATATTTAATGGACAATCTCAAACAGTCAGTTGGATTGGTTTATCTGGATCCCAAGGAGATAGTTCTGAAGTATATCTAAAAATTAAGGCATCATCTATGTATAGATTTCATTTAAATTCATGGGAATAGGCAAAATCCTGTAAGAAGAGAGTATATAGTGAGAGGTTTAAGACTAATTCCTGAAGAATATATTTAGAAATAAGAAAGAAGCATTTTAAAAAGAAGGAGAATAGGAAGTCTTTTCAATAAGTGATCTAGATATGTGCATTGGGAAAAAAATAAAAGGAAATGATTGCTGCTTCTCACCATTCAAAAATATTAATTCAAGCTGGATTATAGACCAAGAGAGCAAAGCAAAAGTTCTATCAACATAGAAGAAAATATAAGAGCGTATCTTCACAACTTTGGAGTAGGCATATATTTCTTAGGGCAGAAAACATGTGAAATTGAGCAAAAAAAAAAAGCCAGGCATAATAGATCACCTATTGCCATGATTTCTTTTATTTGAATTTCAAGGACAGGAAAAGCAGATTTAGAATACAAGAAATGAGTAGACTGGCTGCTTCTGGAGGTAGAGTGATTGACTAGAAAGGAATGCTGGAGAACTTTCTGCGACGGTAGAAATAATTCTTTATCTTCATGTCCGAGTTACATGGAAGTAAGCTTTTGTTAAAGCTTATTGAACTGTACTCTTAAGATCACTTTATGTAAATTGTACTTCAATTTAACAAAAAACAAAGAGGGCCTGATAGTCTCATGTGCATCTGAGAGGCTGAGAAAGATAAAGATAGCAAAGCACTCACTGGACTTGGCAATTTCCAGGTACGTGGCGACCTAGACAAGGGCAGATTCCCTGAAGGATACTGATTACACTAGAATACAATGTGTTATAGTGTGGGTAGGAGGAGAAGAACTTGAGTCATTTTGTGTAGACAAATGAAACATGTGTAGATAATTAAACATTCCAGATGTTTGATTATCAAAGGAGAAAAGAAAAATGGGAAAGTCTTTGGAGTTGAATGTGAAATGAAGAGAATGTGCGCATTTCAAGATGATAGAGCACAGAACATGTTGGAACTGATCAAATATAGAATATAAATTTATCATGTAGAGTTGAGAAGGAATATGCGAAGGGGCCAGGTTCTTGAGCAGGCTGTAGTATGCTGAGTTTCAAAGCATGAAAGGAGGCAAAAGCTGAAAAAATGAAAGGAAAAATATTTGAATTAAAATTATAGTTGGATACTTTAATAATCCTCTCTTACTAATTACTAGAATTTTTAGACGTATTGTTAGTAAAGATATAGAAGACTTTAAAAGCATTTCAAAGAAATTGATCTAATTTGTATTATAGACTAATACATCCAGCAGTATCAGAATGCACAGTTTTAAGACACATATGGAATATTCACAAAGATAGACCATATGCTGGGACATAAAGCAAGTTTGAAGAAACATCAAATGATTACAATTACGCAGAATATGGTGTCATACCACGATAGTATTAAATTAAAAGTCAATAACAGAAAGAAATGTCTACATATTTGGAAATTAAACAACGCATTTCTAGATGATTTATGGTCCAAAGAAGAAATTAAAAGCAAAATTAGAGAACATTTGAACTGATTAAAAATGGGAAACACAGGCTCTATTCTATTCTGTACAAGGTAGGGATATGCCTCCTACAGCCTACCTTTTTACCCTGATTACAACAAAAAACTAGAAAAGATCCTCAGCAAATTCCGATTGTTCAATTTTCTGATTATATACGAGATTCTACCACTTCCTAGCACCCCCATTACTACTAGTCTGGTCCAAGTTAGCATAATTTTTGCTTGTATTATTGTAGTAGATTTCTCTCTGTTTTTTTTCTGTTTTTGTACTCTCCCAGCTTCCTCTTCATCCAGCTCCCCACTCCAGAGTCTAGTCACAACAGTATTATGAAAGGACCTTGTAACTTTAAGTCTGATTATATTATTGTTCTTTTCAGAAACATCCGGCGATTTCTCTTTATATCCTCACAGTTAAAATTAAGAAGGTCCGAAGGGACCCATTCACCATTATTTATCCTATCTTGTCTTTTCTCATACTTTTCTTCTTGACTCCACTCCCATCACAGTAGCCCCCTTGTTTCTTTAATCTGTCCAATATTGTATTATGCAAATATCAGATTTATAGAAATATTGAAAAATTCATATATCCACCAGTGAGATACTTCCATTAGTATTTCTACAAATACCACAAACTTAATTCATCCCTGTATTTATTTATCAACCCATCTTTTTTTTTTTGCATGGGCAGGTACCGGGAATCAAACCCAGGTCTCCAGCACGGCAGGTGAGAACATTGGCTACTGAGCAACCATGGCCCGCCCTATCAGCCCATCTGTTTAGAAAATATATTTCAAAGCAATTTGCATACATCAATTCTCTTCACATATAAACTCTTCAACATGAATATCACTAACTGATGTTCAATATTTGATTAACATTCTTTTAAAGATATTGTCTTTTGTTGTAAAATTTGCTTATAAAGAAATGGAAGAATATTATATGTTTTGATGAGTTTTGGCAATACTGTACAACTATAGAACCGAAGCCCCAGTCAAGACATAAACTGTTACCATTATCCACAAGAAATTCTCTAATGCCTTTTCCTGTTCAATCTTTACCATTTCTCTCCCAGGCAATCATTGTTCTGACCCCTTCTCCATAGATCAGTTTTCTTGATCTAGAACTTCAAATGAGTGGCATAATTTTAGTAAGGATTCTTTTACCCCACATAAACTTTTAGAGTTTAATCCATGTTTTTGCACGTATCAATAAATTGGTCTTTTTTTTATCATCTGGTGCTTAATTGTATGAATAAACCATGTATTTTTTATACATTCACCAAATTCGTGGTACTATGTGTTGTCTCTAGCTTTGAGCCATTATGAGTAAAGTTGCTTTGAACATATTTGCACAGTTCCTTTTGCAGGCATATACTTTTCTTTTGGTAAATATATGACAGAATTGACGGGGTCCTTGAAAGGCATATATATATAGTTTTATAAGGAAATGTATGACCCTTGCCAAAATGATTGTAACACATACATTCCCACCATGTACAAGGGTTCCAGATTTTGCATTCTTTCCAACATTTGATTTATACCATCTCACAACTTTTTACATTTGCTGTGTCCTCTGTCAGGAGCCTTCTTCCCTCAGATGACTTCCTCATTCACAGGAATGAGGTCTTTTCTCAGTAGTCATTTTTCTTAGCGTAACCTTTCTTCTCCATCATATTTATAACTGTACCTAGGTCTTCTCCCCAACCCCCACCATCCACGACAGAAGGGACTTTCTATGTCCCTTTCTGTTTGAGTTTCCCACGGAAATTTATGTATTTGTCAGTTTATTTCCTGAACCCACAAGTGGATTCATGATGGTGGGGAATTTTGTCATTGGTTCACTCTTGTACTCCTTGTCTGTAGAAAAGTGCCTGATTCATAGTAAGCACTCGATATATGTCTGTTTCAACAAACAATTCTCTGGATATATGTGAGGAGTGGATAGAGGTGCAGCAAGAATTCTTCGTGTTTGTCAAAGTGCACTTTCACTTGGAGTCAGACCATCATCAAGTGACAAATTTTAAATACTTCCTAATTGTTCACCTGAGTCACCAATTAGACTCTGGGAGTCTTCTTTTGATGAAACCTAAAAAGTGACCGCAGATGTGACAGCAGTTCATCATGGCTGGTAGTATATGCCTCAATGCCTTCCAAAGAAGGACTATTTTGCCTGAAGCCAACAACTGAAACTTAGAAGGAGTACATATTATTCCAAACTAATTTTAACATTTCTTAGAATGTTTGGAAGACTTTCATGATAAGGAAAAAAAATCAATGAAATGTCTGCAGCCCTTATTTCATTGTATATTGTGTATCATTCATACAGAGGAAGCACATATGGCAGTTTAATTGTATATTGTTTCTTGAAATTGTTTTAACATCCAATTATCCTCCCAGAATCCTTTGCCTTGTTGATGGGATTCTCATTTGAATATATTGAGAAAAGTTTCAGAATTGGTACAGCTGTTCACTGAAACACTATTAAACTTTTACTTCTAAATTTTTCCTCTCTGATGGTTTTATTTTCTGTTGGATAGATTACATCTCTGAATTTTATTCATCCAAATAAGGGCACAGATTCTCCAGGTAGCCTTAATAGAGATATATAAGATGCAGTGTGTTGGATTTAAAAATGGTTTATATTACTGAATACAGAATGTCCTCTACCTATGAAGAGATCAGATACTGAAAGGCATTTTACAGAATATTTATTTCTACATCCACAGAGTGTCCAGGGGGAGTTAAAGTTTCCTATCCATGGACACACTCCTGCAAATTAGCAAATGTGTTGTTTAAGTTATAAGAATAAGCATATTCCTTTCTTTCTTAAGGACGTAACAGAGCTAATTTTTAAAAAAAATTTTAATGTGACATTTTTATTTGTCTATTCTGTTCTATTTTGCCCGAAAGACCCAATACTTTAAGAGAAAATTAAAATTTATTGAGGAAAGAAATAGGGTTTTTTAAAAGAAGTTATATACAGAAAAGTACAGTGGTATTAGTGTCGTTGGATAGATTTTCCAAATTTTCTCCCCTCCTCTCTTTTCTTTGTAGGATATTTAGGTCAAATAATGAAGACTCATTTTATAGTTTGTCCCATAAAGTAGACAAGATAGTCATTTTGCCTATGACATCAAGACTAGCTCTTTTGTGGAAGGAAACCATGACTTCAGAGAATTAAACAGAAAAGCCAATTTACAGCCTCAGGGAATTGTGGGAAGATGGAGAGAGAAAGGAAGCAGGAGATAAAGAAACACATGTGTATTGCTTTTCTTTTTTTTTCTTTTTCATTTTAGGTCTACGCCTTGTAGAAGCTTGTACCCTGGAGTGTCTTGTACTATGGATAAGAATCAGGTAAGATTTCAAGCACCATTTCCTCTTCAAGGAGAAAGTTAGACCCATGATTTAAATGCTTTCTAACAGAAGGAGCCCCACTGTGAATGCGTATGTGTGTGTGCACGCCCACAAATATGTTATGAAGTTCATTAACATGGGACTGGTGAGTTCATTTATAGAGTAGTTTGTTGATTACTGCAAGGCTAGTGAGCTCATTTCCAGTTTACATGAACAAATTCTATTTCCTATAAGAGACATGATTATCACATATCCTGCAGTTAAGATTACATTTTAGGAGATTAAGTAAAATCTTGATATTAAACTGCTGAGTGACTTGCAGAGTCTTTTGCCCTTTTCTGTTTGAATGAAAGAATGTATAAAAAACTGTAATCGCACTAAAAAGAAATGGAGCATGATTAGCTTTAACTTTAAATACAATATTTCTTCAGCAGTAATCTTTGTTCTTCCTGCCTCCGGGATGACCAAATAGTTTATATTGTAATTCTCTGCTATAATTGTTTATATTGTGATTCTGTGCTATAGCATTCATAGCAGTAGTAGAAATTAAAATATATTGTTATTGGCTTTTGTTCCCTGCCAGCACTTGAGAATGGGGGTTGAAAGCAGGCTAACATTTTACTTTTGGGGGGCTGGGGATATGAGAGGGCAAAAAAGGCAAGAAAACTCATTCTTAGTAGAGATGTAGCAGATCTTCAGGGTTCTCTCAGGTCAATTTCCACGATAGGGCTAATTAATGCTTATCAGATTTAGCATAACACACAGGATAGCCTGTTAAACATGAATTTCTATAAACAGCAAATAGGTTAGTGTAAGTATGCACTCTGGATCCCAATCTTGGGTTTATTGCACAGAACAAAATGCGTGTAATCATCTCTTTATTTAGAAATATTTGGAATGCACTTACAATAAGAAATTCTCTATCTAAAATTCAAAGTTTTAACTTTGAATATACTTTGAAATACACCAGGTTCTGTATTTTATCTGGCGATGCTAACTGGATGCCGGTTGACCAGATGACTGTTGTCCCTGACCTGCAAATCCCAGCCAGCCACAGTACCCACGGGTATCTCTGTTAGTATCTGTCCTCAGAGTAGACACCTGCTGCCAGCCCATGCTACGCTGCAGTCAGAGCAAAGATGATTTGGGTTATGATGAAGGGCCCCTAGGACATGAGGTCCGCTAACTGCACAGGCTTGCCCTGGTCATTTCAGTAATTCATAAGAATGCAATTCTGCATTTTCATATTTTGAACACTACTTATCATATGGCGTTTTTTGCTCTGTTCTCTAATTTCTTTTCTTTCTCATAGACAGGGACAAATAAAGACCTGAGGATTTGAATTAAGAAAGTTTGCATGACAAATTAGGTCTTTTAAAAAATAGCACTGTAATCTATAATTTCTCTTAATTTTTTATAGAGTAGATCCACATTTGAAGCGTATACTTTTGATTATAAGGAATAGGGTGGGAGAAACATATCAGATGTGTGAGGGTCTTTTGCCTTCTTTATTTGGTGATTTCAGAAATGACCCCAGTAAAGCTGCTCTTGAGTAATCAGAGGTCCAGCTACTTTAAAACAAATGTGGTGGTGCTGTATGTGTTTACCCGGTGGAGGAGGCGGTGAGGTTCAGCTCTCTCAGCTGACCTCAGCTTGTATATAGCAAGGACCAAGAAATAAATGGATCTTAATGGGGAACTTGCTAGAGGGGCCCAGTAACAGGGATGAGATGGCACTAGATTGAAGGCCATAGAGTACCCACCTGAGCAGCGCCAGTGAGTTTTAAGAGGAACTCAGAGGACACGATAGTACCTAATGAGGGAAGATGCTGTTGAGGTCTTACATGGCAAAGCTGGAATATTGCTGAGCCAATGGAAAATATTTGAAGCTATGGTAGCACCAGGTCATCTCCTGGAAATCCTAGCAAACGGAGTCGCACCAGGTCTGCGGAATACACCCAGTGATCGGAAGACCTCCTTTACCTCCTGCCCAAATTCTATAAGCTATACCCTTCCTATTTCATATCCAATTACCAGCATAAGGAAAGAAGCAGTGGAGGGGGGAGATTATCTGAGGAACCGAACATTTTCATGTAGACCAGAATCCTATCTCTGTCTCCCATTTCTTGGATTTATTCCACAGTCAAAAAATGTATAATTATCTCTTTATTTAGTTTTGACTTCATTGTGGCGGTGAGATTCTTGAAGGCACACATTGTGTCTCAGTTTACTTGGTAAAGTGCCTGGCGAGAGAAGTCATACATTCTAAGGAGATTGAATTGCTTGCAAAAAAACATGGAGACCAAAAGGTAAATGTTCTGAAGGCATATATGACAAAATCAATCTCTCTCTTTCCCTGTCTACCTCCACCCCTTCATCCCTTTGTGATTCTATGATCTCTTTCTCTTATCCAGGACTGTTATAGTTTCCTAGGCCACTCAAAGGAAATGCCATGAAATAGATCGGATTAAACCATGGAAATTTATTCACTCTTGGTTTGAGACTAGGAAAATGTCCAAATCAAAGCATCATCAAGGCAATGCTTTCTTCCTGAAGACCTGTAGCATAGTCGCTGGGTCCTCTGTCATATAGCAAGGCACATGGTGGCATCTGAGAGTCTCTCCCTTCTCTTCTGGGTTTCACCAATTTGAGCTTCTTGCTTCTGTGGCTCTCTCTCTCTGTCTGAATTCCATTCTCTTATTAAGGACTCCATAAAGCATAAAGACCCATCCTGAGTGAGGTGGGACACACCTTCCCTGAAGGAACCTCATCATAAAGCCCTGCTTATAATGGGTTTACACCCACAGGAATAGATTAGCTTTAAGAACCACACCACCCACTGTGTCTCAGTTTACTTGGTAAGGTACCTGGCGAGAGATTTCATGCATTTTAAAAAGGTTGAATTGCACAGAAAACATGGAAACGTAAATGTGCTAAAGGCACACATGCCAAAATTCAATCTCTTTCTTTATCTCTCCTCCATCTACCATCTCTCTCATCCCTTTCACTAGCATCTCTCTCTCTAATTCCAGTAATATTCATAAAAATATTAGAAATTACAAGTAGGCAGAAACCAATGAGGAATGAAATTCACCTGTAATTCTCACCTGTAATCCCACCTTTTGAAATTGTTTACTGTTAATTTTTGCTGTTCTCTGTCCCCCTCTTACTATAGATTTGCAGGAGACATAGTGTTTATACTCTAAATTTTCAGTTAGTAAGACATCCTGAACAAGTCTCCTTGATAATAAATCTAAATTTACATTCATTCTAATGGCTGGGCTTAATTCTTTGTGTTAAATGTGAAAGTTTAAATTAGCCATTTAAGTACACTTTTTTCTTTTATTTTAAACTGTGAAGTAATGACAAGCCACGTGCATGCATAATAGGTTACGTGGTATTTACTTATTACTTTATTTCTTTTTTGAGGGCATACCTCCTTTTGTTAATAACTGGCTACTGTCATGTTTTCCTCCCATATGAAAGCTATATTTATTTGTAAATATTTTATCCAACCCCTCATTTGTATTAATTTGGAAATAAAGTCTACAGTTTTGCATCTTCTTATTCACTCATGTATTCATTTAGCAAACATTTACAGGGGCCTCTGATTTGCTTGGCACTGGGCAAATAAAGCACTGGCCTTATATTCTAGTGGGAAGAGTTACAGAAAAACACAAGTAAACAAAAGATAAATAAGTGATTTTCATTTCCTAGGAGAGTTAGGAAAAAGTGCACAGGAGATGGAGTGGTTTACCCTCTGGATGGCCAGAGAAGTCCTCTCCATGAACGGAGATTTAACCCAAGACATAAAGTATGCAAAGTGTAGGAGGAAAAGCAGTAATAAAAGAGAGAATGACTATGCAGAGGTCCCAAGGCTGGATATAGCTTCCTATTTTTTGAGGAACTGAAAAAATGTTGTAGTCCCTAGAGCACAATGACAGGGAAACAGCCGTACGGGATGAAGTAGGAGAGGCAGGGCTTTAAAGTTAAGGACTTTAAATCTTGGGGGTTATATTGTGTAGCTTTCAAATTTGTAGTCATCTATGCAACATACTTGTAATTTGCCTGAGAAATATTGTTTATTTAGAAACAGATAGCCATGCCATTTTTCACTGTGAAATTATTCTAATTAATTATTTAAGATCTGAAGCCAACTGGGATAATTCAAGGTATGCCTTTGGAAGAGGCAATAATTTAATGAGATATGTGTTCTAACCACACCATTGGCATTTTTTACCTGTATATAGTAGATGCTTACATCTTATCTATGCTTTTTTCTTTTATTTTGTTTTTTTGTTTAGCTTTGTCTTTATTTTTAACCATGAGCCTTATCGACACACATCCAGGCTTAGTTCTGATGAATCTGTTTCATTTGTAGCAGGGTGTGGTTTCTCAAAAGTTAGGCATGAGCTGGGTTTGACTGGGCCTTGCCACTGGGTAAGGCTCTTGCCTAAAGGGTGTTATCAAGGAATGTGATCTTAGGAAAACAATTCCTTCTGTGTCAGGAAGCTATATTTTGTGAACTATCTAGAAAATTAGAAAACCAATTTGAAAAATCCCAGCCTGTGAATGCTCACACATATACTGAGGAGTCATTTGTCCAGGGGTACTTTTCCTGAACTGGATGATGACATTCTGCTCTCCTTTATTATTCCTGCTGCGGCTTAAACGAATGAGTTATATAATGACATACCTGCAGATTTCTGTGTCTATTTAAAAAAAACAAACAAACACAAAACTAAGGACTGAAGCCCAGTGACAACCCTTCTCAGACTTTATGATGGATTCTATTGAAGTCATTTTTACGTTGTCATACACTGCATTCCATGGTTCTCTCATATTAGCTCTATTCCTCATGTCAACTTTGAAAGATAAGAATTTATATTTGCATTTTACATGTGAGGAAGCCAGGGTTCAGAGAGCTGTATTGCTTTCTCAAAGTCATAGGACAAAGTCACAGACCAAATTCAAACGATGTCTGTTTTCAGTGCCAAGCCAATAGTCACCTTTCTGTGACACCATACTACTTTCTGTTCCTCTGAAGGAAGTTGCTGTGCATCATGCCTCACACCCAGGGATGCTACTAACCCGGCCGGCATCATTAAGCAAATTCAAAGAACACCTCACATCCTCTGGCCAGCCTGATGTCAAAGGTGCGTAGTTTAGCAAACAGAGCATGTGCTGGATTTCAGTTCCACGTGCTCTCTCAACAAGGGACTTAGGAGCTGTGAGCAACTTACATGACCGTATGTGAGAGCCCTTGAGCACGAAGGAAGGTACATTTCCTTGACAAGTAATCCAAATTAAAACAATCCTACTTAATATCTGAAAACCAATTAAGTTGAATTGCAATAACACAAGAATCAGTCCTTATTTTCCAGTGACTGATTATTTTGAATATTAAATCTTATCCTCAGATATAGTTCAGGGAGCAGATATCTGTTATATTAAAAAAAGAATCCATACAATGTTACTAACTAGTATATGGTGTTTGGTACCTACTTTATATATTTATATCAAATATTCATTTGTTTCATTTTATAATAACTTATTAATTAAAAATGTTATCTATGGAAAATTATAGACATTGAACAGTAACATAAGTCTTAGACATCTATTATCAGAGAAATGAAAACATTAGCCTCATTTATCTATTAATAAAAAAATTTAAATTTTCCAGCCTTATAGATTTGAAGATATGGGGGCCAGACTACATTTGATTGAGAAAAAAATGCTCTTTAGCAAATAAGATATTAATGATAAAAGATAATGTATCTATGATGATATATTTTATAACTAAAAAAATTTAAAAAACCAAAACCAAAAATTGATCAACTATTTGTCACTAGAGCAAACAAATTACTTAAGATTATTACGATTATCTTTGACATGAGGCTCCTGAAAATACTTAAAAATCAAATCATAGTTTTTAATCTCACTTAAGTTTGTTACAGTAATTTCTACAATTTATTCAACCACACTCTAGATTGCTTTGCAGTTTTTTTTTTCACTGTTTCACATATATTCCTTTGCATAGAAAAATTTATTGTGACGTTCAAGCATCACTTCCCTATTGTTTCCCTCATGGACGTTACGGTTGTGCTAATGAATGTATGATGAAACTGCTGTTTAAAATATAAGTAAACATTCCAGCCTCCATTCCATCTCCTACTCTACTTGATAATTTTGGTTATAATTTGTATTCTAATTGAAGTCTCTTTTTAAACCAAGCTAAGCTGTGAACTACATGTTATCTGCAATTCTTCAAGAGCAATTACTGCTTATGTTCATCTGTTTTAAGTCATATGACAATATTCAGTTATTCCAGAGATACATGAGTCTGGTATGAAAATGAAAGCGCAAGCGGCCCATTCTATTGTCATTTGAAAATAATTACTAAGTTAAATAAATGGATAATAAATTGATGTGGATCATTTAGATATTCGCTTGCTTCGAAAGAGAAAATGGGTCATATGAAATTTTGGAAACCCATCTTCAATATTTAATGGATTGAATATTATTGAATAATAATAATTTTTCTCTCTTTAATACTTCATAAACCATTGTAGGTTAATTTGATTTTTCAGATTGCCCTATGAAAAGCTAGGAATGCATCAAAAAATATATAATAATTTTTATTTATTTATTTTTTGCATGGGCAGGCACCGGGTATCAAACCTGGGTCTCTGGCATGGCAGGTGAGAACTCTCCTAGCTGAGCCGCTGTGACATGCCCCATAGAATAATTTAATATGGTGAAAAAGGAGATATTTTATATCAGAAGAGAATTGTTGAATTACTCAATAAGTAACTGAATCTATTTGAAAAAAAAGAAATAAAATCAGACCTTTACCTTAAAATTTTATCCTATATATTTTTCAATTGTATTAAAGATTTAATATTGAATGAAAACCATAACTATAGTAAAAGAAATATAGATACCTTATCTGATAATACTGGCCTTTCTAAGTATTAAACAAAGAAATTACAAAGAAGTTGAAATTACAAAGAAAAAGTGGGATCAATGTGACTACATGAAACACATTTTAACATATGTGTATCAATATCAGCAAAATAATAAGTGAATACCCAGTTGGAGATGTATTTGTAACATACGTTACTGGATCAGTTGGATTTCTGAAAGGAAACAGATGGCACACACAGATGCAAGTGAGGAAATTTTAATAAAATAAAATTATAAATGTGGAGACAGAGTTAAGAAGAACTCTGGGGTGACAAACTCTTCTTTGGAAGCCATTCCTTATGAAGTACAAATTTGGCTAGTGGTTACCAGAAAATGGTGAGACTAGTAGCTGTAGGAAAGATCTATCTACAGATGATGGCCTATGTTAAAGAAACTCAATCATTGGTAATTGGTGGGCCAGCAAGAATGAAAACAAGCATATAAATATCCAGACTTCTCTCTCTTTCACTCTTTAACTTCCTGCTGGTATCTCTCATTACACAAAACCAACCAGAAATTAGAAGACAAGGCAACTCACTCTCTGTAGCCCCTAAGATCAGCATCCTGGGACACAGATCCAGATAGAAAATTGGATTTGTAGGGAAATGGAGAACATATCAGCATAGTCCACCATTTATATGTTTTTGATGTCCACTATTGTCCTTTTACCAGGTCAAAAGCTTTGTCTGAATTCAGAGCACACACAAGTCCCATCAGCTGTTTTTAAATCACAACATAATGTCAACTTTGTCATACTCCCATATAAAACCTAAACCGTCAACCATAATTGGTGCTGTCAATATCATGTAGTGGAGGGAGAAAACAAAATTGACCCAAAACATAGCTGACAGAGGCCCACTTCAGTGGATAGTCATTAATAATTATATCTCCCTTCTTCCACATCTCACTCCAACTTCTGCTCAGTCCCTTCCAGGACCTTGGCTGGATACAGTTCATCACCTATGGGATGACCCAAACAGTTATTTCCATAATCTGAGTACTTTGTAGTCCTTGGAATGCTTTTCATCCACCAGGAGACTGGCTAAAGGACTATTAATAACTGCTTCAGTGAAGTCCTTTTGTTTCAGATATAGACTCTATTGTTCTAACTGGGTAATCCAATCACCCTGTCCAGTATCCCAGCATCTATCTAGCAACATCAGAAAGAAACAGTCTCAAATGTATTAAATTATTATTGTATTCCTTGGTAGAATCACTCTTTCTTGGGCATTAGAACCTTCAAACCTACTGAGTCTATGGTTTCGGGGATAGAAAATAAAAATTCCATTATTAGAATGGTGGGTGTAACATGAGAAGGGCCATTCCCACCTCTATCCTTTGTTCCTGGACACAGTCATCCCAACGTCGGGGAAGGCAGCACCAAATGTGGGCTGCTGGTTTAAGACATATAAGTGTGCCTTAAAGGACAGCACTCCAGTCTCACAATGTTTTCTCCCCACTGGTGCCATTCCATTTTGCTATTCTGTCAGTACAGCTTCTTCTCGGAGATGCAATATTCCCTAAAGCTTCTGAATTCTTTGAAAAAGAGTCTGTTGCCATACGTTCATTACAATACCATTTTTATCAGAATCAATGTTGTGTGTTATATCATAGTGATGAGTAAGCTATTTTGAAAGTCCACAGTGTGATATGTAGTTCTATTTCTGTATCAGCTTATTATTTGTTGAACCAAGGTTGACTTCATATTTTGAAAGAATTTGCTAATATGCCTTCAGATAAACATAGCTTAATCCAGTTTTTATGACTATTATTGTTTTCAATTTTTTCAGTGGGATAGTCTCTTTAAAGTTTGTCTTATCTGCTTAGACAAGTTAAAAACAGTCTTAGCGGGATGGCTTAACAAGAAAATAATTTTGAGATAGTTAACTAGGTAATTCTTCTTAAAAAGCCATACTAGTGAAGGAAAAGCAACATAGTTTTAGCACATTTTACTTTAAATTAATTTTAATTACTAGCTAGATTTTCTTCTGTATTCTCACGGTACTCCATAATTCACCAATTCTCAAATTTATTTCTATGAGGAGAAACATATTTGGAGCTATGCTACTACCACAAATATCTATATAAATTGATTTTCACCTACGCTGTAGTTAGAATTTATGATTCCATTAAAAATGTATTTCTAATAGAAACACCATTTTATATAAGTCCACAAGACCTAGAGGTGACAGGAAAAGAATAAAGAACACACACACAAAGTTCCTCTACCCAGTTTCTTCTGGTGGTGTATTTTCAAAAAAGTTCTGATATGTTAGCCAATTTCAGTCAAAATGTTCTGTTCATGAATTAATATTTTTTCTGTCTGTTTCCATGGTTCAGTATTGACCTTGATAATTTAAGTAAGAACACTTTAATATGTTTAAGCTATGTAATCATTAAATTGAATAGAAAATGGCATTGAACTCTAAAATTCTACCTTCAAGGTGTAAATCTTCATTTTTCGTTACTTTTTCATGGAATGAGAACCAAAAAAATTCCTGAAATGTACACAGATAAACACACACACACATATATATACACACAAATATACATTTATATACATATGTATACATATATATCATTGTATTTGAACATAAATAATTATAATTTTTGTTTTCTTCTCACTCATTAATCATTTCTAAGGTTCAAATTAAGAATTGACTTCCTTCACTGACTATTCTTTTTTCTGTTTTGGGTGCATGGTCTGGGAATCGAGCCTGGGTCTCCCGCATGGAAGGCGAGCATTCTACCACTGAACCACCCGTGCACCCCTTCATTGGCTATTATGCTGTTGAGTGCATGACAGTTTATGCATCTAAGGAAAATATTTAATTGAAAAGGAAAATACACTGTAAAAGTATTCAACAAGATAAATATATTGAATATTCTGAAGTCTATATATCTCTGTGTTTAAACCTTCATAGTGTACCATGTTTTACGGATTCTAAGGCATTTTTTAAAAAAAGTCATCTGAAATCGGTTTGCATTTCACAACCTTCATTGCCTGTTTGTCAGGCAATGGAGGGATTTTCCAACAAATATGCAGGACACAGGACTTGAGAATAACAGCTGGACATATATCTATTTGGAAGCAAAAGCATGTAAACAAGACTCCCTCCTCCTGTATGACTGAGCTCTGCAAACCTGGGGTAGGTTCTTGTTCAAGAGACTTGAGAGAACAACAGATTTTAATTCTACAAAGAGTCACCACTACTAAGGAAATAATGGAATCAGTATTAGAAACAGTCACAAAGGCAGAAAAGCAGAATGAGAGCTGGCACTGTTAACAGTGGTGTTAGCAGGGGCCTGAATTTGAGTTTGAGGAAGGTATCCAGTTATCAGAATGAAGATACAGTTTAGAGTCAGATAATCGTAAGGATAATGATGCCCAGCTAAGATATAGAGCTAAGGCTATTAAACTCTTTCTGACTCACATCAGGGTTGGCTTTGGTTCTGAGGTGGGTCTGAGTGCAGAGTTGGGGTAGGTCTAGTGGTTTAGCTGTGAGGAGCAAAAAGGCTGCTGAGGTTAGGACTAACTACTTTTCTCTCAAGTGGTCTCTCTCATATCTATGTCTTGCTTGGAGTATTGGACTTCCCAAAACTCATTCATTCATCGTACACATGGTGGCTGCCTGCTTTGTACAACTACCCAGTTGGGAATACAATAATGAACAAAACAGAGCCTTATGATTGTAAAATAGTATTGCTTGCTATTGAGCTGCTTTACTCTTTCAAATACACAAGGAAACCATTCCAGTTAGCTTTTCAGAGTCTACCAACTTCTTTTATTTTCTATTCTTTCACATCTCTACCGTAATATAGGAGGTATTCTTTCAAAATGACAATTAGTTGTCGTTTGGCTTTATTTGCATAATAAATAATTAAAAGAGAAGAAAATCAGAACTGACATTCCTTCTCTCAAGGGACGAAAATCTCTTTCTTGTTACTTGATTTCCACCTCATGTGACAGTTCACTATCATCACCACGCCGTCTTGTGAATGTGGTAACATTTTAGGATGTATTAGAAATTCAGATAAAGTAAGTAATGATGCTGTAATAAGGTAATAAAAGTGTTTAAAAACCCTTTTTAAAGATTTAAGGCTTCAGATTAACCCAGATTAAAATTGAGGACTTTGATTATTTAAAACATAACACATGGGCAAAAGATGTGAATAAAAACACTTCACAAAAGAGGATACTGAAAAGACCAATACAATATTAAATCATGATAAAGTTCATTAGTCCTCAGAGAAATGCAAATTAAAACAAAACTGATATCAATGCATGGCCACCAGATTAAACAAGGAGACAGAAAATGATGAGTGTTAGCGTGCATTTGGAGGAATTATTCAATGCTGGTGAAAAAATCAATGCAATCACTTCAAAAATTCTCTAAGCAGATATTCTGGGTGGGAGCTGAAGCCAACAATAGAAAACATTGAGCTCAGATTCCTGTGGAAGATGTGGCCTTGGTATAAGAGATAGGCATTATATATTTTAGAGTCTTCTGCTGCAATGGCTAATTAAAAAGGAATTATTAAAACAGCAAAGAAAAAGTTAGGTTATTGTGGCATACAATGGGTAAGTCTCAGTATCTCTGTATTTTTGAATTCTATGCTTCATCTTTAAAGGACTTCTCTAGATCATTTTAGAAAAATGTTCTTAATATATATATATTTTGGGGGATGCATGGTCTGAGAATTGAACCCAGATCTATTAATATATTTTTAAGGTTTATATTCTCAGCTCATCATCTGCATGGAAAGTAGATAATATAATTAATTATCCAAATTTTCTCTCTACCTGACAGCAAAGTTTCAGATATTTGTTGTAACTTATATAATACATACAGATGATGGCTGTATTTCAAGTATATCATCTAGCTGCTATGGGTTGGCATATGAACATGATTAAATAGTAAAATTAACAGCAAGATCCCTTAGGCTTTTCAATTCTCTTTAAATAGATGAGAAGCTCTGTTGTGACAATGCTTCATATTCTCCAGAATATCAACTCTTCATTATCTGGTCCAGCTCTTCCCTGCATCAGGTACTGCTTTACTGCTGTTACTTATCATATGTGAGTTGCATTTCTCTAATTTACAACCAATGTTAGAATATTAGAAATTTGGGAATATTTTGCCTTTTTCATAAAATAGGGCAGAGTTGAAGGTATCTCAAGAAATCATTATCTTTACCTGCATTCTGAAATCGTTTGATGGGTATGGCAGGAAGGAGAATCTGATGTTGGAGAGTCGCACATCTGAGGGCACCATCGAAATTCCGTGACCCTAATTTAGCGTCGGTTGTATTCCTAAGGAGATCAACCCTGAAAAAATTCTTCCTAGATAATTCATTACAATGAAAAACAGTTCTGAGATTTAAACTAGTTTCTTTCTTTGCTTTATTGCTTTAGCCAGCAGTGAAGTCCCTTCACTTGATTTGCTCACAACAGAAATAGAGCTGTTTTTATGATCATCCTATTCTTGAAATATTGCACATTTTAAATACAGGTCGATGTCTATACAAACAGAGAGGGAAAGAAGGAGAAAATATGAGAAGGGAAATAATTATGTTTCAGTTGATTCTTACTTGAATTTAACAACCCGAACCAATTTGATAATTAATTGTAAAGGTACTTTTATTGTGTCCTGCATAAATGCAGATGGATTTCTCTTAATCAGTATTGTAATGTTTCCTTTGTTCATTTTTTCGGTTGCCATTTTTCACTTCTTTGAAGTATTAACTATCATATATTGGAAATGGAAATCTAGATTTAAACCAGCTAAATTAGGAAAATAAAAGTATTTTTAAACTTTTCCCTGATGATATGTCAGTGTCTCTCATATAGTTGCTCTTCAGTAAATATTTGCTGAATAAATATGAGCTTACCTAGCCGTTATGTGGCCTAACATGGTAACTCCTGGAATTATAACCCAAATAATTCTAAACTCATTGTCTGTTTTCTAGGGATTCAAGACATATCATTTATCGAGGTACTTAAAATATATTTGAAGAAGCACTGGATGTACATGAAAGATGTTTAGGAATGTAAAGCAGCATAGATTGAAGGATAAATAAGGGATCCGGGCATTGAGAAAAAGCAGGAGGGAGTGATGGTGAGGCTTCAAAGTCATCACAGATTTCATGTGTTAACGGTACTTTTTCTGGCTATTTCTCAAGGGAAAATAAATGGAGGAAGGGGGAAAAAATTGGGAGAAAGATGTCTGTAAATGTTAAGAGTAAAGAAACAGAATTGCAACCATGCAAATTATGAATGAGGAAGGCTAGTATAATAAGTAAAAGAGAAAAATCCAAATCAGATTATAAAGAACCTAAATAGTTTGGACTTTAACCTGGACAAAAGAGAGGGGGCTTTAAAAAGGGTCTTAGATCAAGAGGTGGCTCTGTATATGTGTGTGATATAGACATATATTTATCTCATAAAATATTGCCCTTAAATGAGAAAAGGGTATAGGCATCAAGAAGCATCAGGATTTTTTTTTCCAATTAAATTACAGCATAGCTATATTAAGAGGTGCTTGCAGCAGCCAAGGCACCAGGCACTATAGATATCAAATATCTTATTCTAGGAAGTGCTATTCGAGGTAGTTGATTGTAAGGAAAAGATAAGTATATAAAGTAGGGATAAGAGTATTCTATTATTGAACATTCTCCTTTTGGAGTTCCTGGCAAAAAAAAAAGCAAACAAATGTAATGTATTTAAATACCAGATTCCATGAGATATTTATGACCTTAGCTTTTAACGTTCTAAAAATGCATTTTACTTAACAAACTTCATGTGTGGAAAATATAATCAAATATGTTTGGGAAATGATAAGATGAAGCTCAGTGCTAATCTGACATGGGAACATAAATACAATTTTGTTTTTATCTCTCCTCTGGGGAATTTCTTTATATCCAGAGTTATTCTGGAGACTAAATTTAGATACTTACAAGAAGAGAGAGATATGTGTTTCAAGGGCACTGCTAGGAAGGATAAGAATGTCCCCTGACAAACCTGTTCCAGGGAGCAGGAGGGACAGCTAGCACAGTAACAATTCAAAGGGTGGTTTCCCCAGGATGGAGCTGAATAAACTTAGACATCATTTCTCAAACTAGAGTACAAGAGTGCACTCACAAAAATTGGAGATTTTGTTTCCTCTTTTAAAGGGGTTCTACACATTATTCTTAAGTTTAAGAAAGATTGTTCTAACTAATTTACTTTCTTAAGACCTCTTACAAAATCCTGGCTTAACTCTAGAAGCCTGGAAGGGAAACCATCAGAAGTAGCCTTGAAGTTTTGTAGCATTTTATTTTGAAATAACTTTAAACCTACAAAAAAGTTGCAGAAATAGTACATAGAATTTCCATGCATTCTTCACCCAGTTTTCCTTAATGCTAACATCTTAGAAAACCATAGTAAAGCTATCAATCCAAGGAAATGAATACTGATACGACATCATTAAATCTACAGATCGTATTTGAATTTTTCCAGTTTTTCCACTATTGTTCCTTTTTTTTGATACAGGAGTGCATCCTGGATCTCACATTTTATCTAGTTGTCATGCTTTCTAACTTTTCTTCAATCTGGATAGTTCCTCAGTCTTTATTTTTCATGACCTATACACTTGAAGACTCTAGGCCAGTTCATTTATTTATTTATTTATTTGTGATTTGTGTGATATTTTTCACTTTTAGATTGAAATTATGCATTTTTAGCAAGAACACCATGGAATGTGCCCTTCTTACTGCCTTATATCAGGAATGCATGATATCAATATGTCTTATCACTGGAGATATTAACTTTGATCACATGGTTGTGTCTGCCAGCTTTCTCCATGGCGAAGTTGTACTTTAGCAACCACTGATGGTTCTGCCTGCCACAATTATTATTCTGATGTTTGCCTAATGATAAATTTCCAATTTGCTTATTCCTTCTATACCTGTCAATTGGCATTCTCTATAAGGAATAGCCATTCCTTCTCTTGCATTAATTTTTTTCAGTCATTCAGACAGCTATTCATCCATTTATATTAGTTCAGATTCATGTACCTTTATTTAATTCTATGGTCTGTAATTCAATATTATCGTTGCTTATTTTGTTGCTTAAATTGTGCCAATTTTAGTCATTGGAAGCTTCTTTTAGTTGGCGTCTCTATTCTTTTATGTGCTCTCATCATTTTTTGAGTTTGTCCTTATTTATTGGCACCTCAAAATGTTCTAGGGTCATAGCGTACATTTTTCTGCCCCAGGCCTGACATCAGTCATTTCTCCAAGGAAACCGAGTTCCTTTTTTTGGAGAACAGTATTAAGAAGTCAAGTTCTGGGCTAAGCAGTCATTTTAGAGATTTTATTGCTGAGGGTTCAGGTCAGAGTCATGTGGTATTTGATGTGAGCCATCAACATTTTCTGGAGCTAAAAACCTCAGAAACTAAAGAAATACCCAATAGTGAGTAAATGTGTATGTGTCTCAAGGTGGGAAATTAATTTCAGCAGAAAATCAAGCAACACACTAAAAAAATATGACATAAATCCATTGTACGAACTATTTAACTTCATTTGTAGAGGGAAAAATATTCACTGATCTTCTAATGTACCAGCTACATCAAAAATATATGAGATTCAGGGTACATTCTTACAATAGAAATTAATTATAGGTTGCTGTGTCAATGTAAGGAATTTCATCACTGAATAGAAGACTAGGGTTCTCAGTCCTTCAGAGAGAAATGGAAAACATGCTATTCTTGCAAATCTACTGCCAGCACTAAAGGTTTACATAATTTTAGTTCTAACACTTCAACCCTATTTGTCAAACTTAAATGGATGAATGTTAATTTTTTAATGACACCAATAAAAAGAAAAATTGCACCCAGCATCAAGACTGTATAAAAGGATCATGACTCTCTGAATTACTGACCTCATTATGAGTAACATCAAACCATGTATAATAACATTTTAGATGTAATTTAGAAATTATAACAAGGTGTTAAAAATTAAATTTTTAGGCAATGACAGTTAGTTTGAACTTAAGTGATTTTTTTGCTCTTCTCTGAACAATAATGATAAAATAGCAATATAATTTACTCAAGTAAATCCTATTTCTGAAAAAGTAAAGATTATCCAAGCTAAAAGAAAATTGTAATTATTTGTAGGGCTTAGATTTCATAATGTCTTTGGATATTACTTAGTTCTCAGGCTTGAGACATCTTATTTATTCTAGGAGTGTATTTCCCATCAGTGTTTTTATGCAATATCATGACATTTTGATATCAAGCTATCTGCCATAATCACAGCTAGTTTTATGTAGCAAATGAGAACTCTGTAAAATACTGCTCTTGGATGAGTGCTGCAGAATAGGCAGGTGACAACCAAAATGTTGGGGCTTGGATTTGCTGTAATTCTCAAACTTAATTGGCATTTCAAGTTTTCCTATTTCTGCCCACCTACAGGGCCTAGAAACAATAACCTCCTAGTAGGAAGAGGCTCACCTAGCTTATAGATCTTGCTCTTTAAACACCATTCTCCAGTGAAAAGAGCCAGCCTTCCTTGGAAAAATGTTTGATTCCAAAGCTGGGGCAGGGAAAATACAAGAGTAGCCTGGGACTTCATCCAGAATAAGAAAGTATTAAATAGAAATAAAATAAAATAAAACAGGAGGAGCCACCTGAAAGAGCCCCTATTGGCCAAAGCTGTATGAGTTCATCAACAAAATAAATAATCAGAATATTGGAATATAACTCATGGCATAAAATAAATATTCATAAGTTCAATTTATATAAGTAATCAAGTTCACCGATAAGCAAGGGATAAAGGAAAGCTTTTGCTTATGGTGGAATTTTCATGAATAAATGTATTAAAGTAGAGGAAGATCACCATAAGACATACACCATAATAATAATTTTGCAATAAAGATCCACTCATATATGATAAAATTAGTAGAAAAAGATCTGCCTTGTCTCAAAGTATATCCCCTGAGATGCTTAGCAGGTATAAAGGGAAAGCTGGTCACTTCACAGAGGAAAAATGCAGAAGATATCTTCTTAACCAAGAGATCAAAGAAACATCACAGGTAATAAGAGTCGTCACCACGAACCCCTTTATATGATGCATTGAGAGGAAGAGAGGATTATTTCGTGGTGTTCCTGCCAAAAAAAAAAAAATGTTAACCTCAATATGATCATGAGAAAAGATGAGGCAAAGCCGAATTTAGGGACATTCTACAAAATATCTGGTCAACACTCCTCAAAACTGTCAAGTTTATGAAAGACAAAGAAAGATTGAGGTACCGTTATAGTTTTATAACAAGTATGAATAACAACTAAATTTAATGTGAGATACTGGATAGAAACCTGGACCAGAAAAACCAACATTAGTAGACAAGTTGGTGAAATTCAAATAAGGTTGGTAGGTTAGTTAATAATATTACACCAGTGCTAATTTCCTGTTCTTGATAATTTCACTATAGCTACTGGGTGATATCATTAGGGGAAGCAGGATGAAAGACATAAGGAACTCTTTTGTGCTATTTGTGATCATTTCTGTAAGTCTAAAATTAGTTTAAAAGGTCTGAATACCTTTAAAAAAGCCTTTATAGTAAAAACCTTGGGGCCTCATCATGTTTTTAATCTCCTAATTTTACACATGAGAGAGCCAAAAATATTAAAGGACTAACACAGTTTGTGGGAAAACCACTAGGAGAACTAAGAGTATTGTTAAGCTCTCTGGATGCTTTGTTCCTCTGGTCCAATATATGAAAATGGAACTTCATTTCTGAGAAATTGGAACTGCTGGTTATCCAGTCTAAATTAGCCCTTCCCCAGTTTAACTTCCTCGGTGCTTTATGGCACATGAAGGTGAATACCAAAAATCTTTTCCCTAATCTTGTACTGATAATCTATGTTATACTGATGAAAAATAAAACTTTTTCTAAAGTAGTCTTGTTGGTTGAGATTGAAGAATTAGTAGTTACCAGACTCTGCAAATTTTGGAAAAAGAGTGTTTAACGAAATATAGTAAGGTATAGTTATCCTTACATCAGAATTATTCACCTTTTGAAATTTGACTAGTAAGCCTTTTAATAAATTTTGAAAAATATTTGCTTCACAAAATAGTATGTTACACAATGTTAGGAACACATCTGTTTCAAAAAGAAAGATATGATTCATATTTGTACTTTCCTTTGATTCCAAGAGATCAACTATGATGTTAAGAACTTTCATTTGTCTGAAAATTGGGCAATAACTACTTATGCTATAAATCTGTTCTAGTTCTTCATTTAATGTCCAGGGGAGCACTTCTTACTCACAGAATGAACATTATCTTCAGGCTTAATGATGATTTTCTGAAATTTCCATATTGAAAGGTTTTCTTCTTCTGTATTTGTGCCCTCAAAGTAGAAATTAACACAAATTTAAAATATCAAAAAGTGTTAAAGTTTGAAGCAAGAAAAATTGATCAGCTTCCACTTGGATTCTTCTTATTTATAGATTCAAGGGATCAAACATCTGCTTCCAAATGAAGCGTTCTAGAAGGTTTAGTCAGTATCAGAACTGGTCTTGAGACTTAATTACATTGTATAAATTGAATCGTGCTGTACTACAACTGTCTGTTCCCAGATAACTCTAATTCCTTCATTGCCCATTTCCTGAGACTCCTGCATTAGTGTTTCGGAGATAGTATATATCTGAGAGGAGGAGAGATTTATCTGAGAACCCAAGGTTCTAGTATATTTTGTTCTCAAGGCAGAAAGCTCTGGAGCCACATATGTGCTCATGGTTTTTTCCGTATCTGTGCTTAATAATAAGTAGGCAAAATGAAAAGAGGGGGACAAATATGACTTGACATTTTATTTTATTTTTTTAGCTTTTGCAAATGGTGTTTCCTTTGGGTATTTCTCTCTATTATCTCCCTACTGTTTCTACAGGGAATTAATGTAGTGTAAGTTGGGAAATACTTTTAAAGGAATACTTACCTTGATTTTGAGGCATAGAAAGGGACTCATTTTGTATAGACACAATTGAAAGAGGACAGTACATGATATGAGACTTGAAATACATCAAAGCTGAAGTGCCTTACTTCTGTGCCTGTCCATGAAAGGACTTTGAAATGTTGCATGAGTCATATATATGAGCTAAATTGAATCCGAAGAAACCCTGTTCAAAATTCTCATTGATTGCCACATCTCTAAAGTTAGAAAAAGTGAAAAATGAGATCAGACAGAGTCTCATCCTACAATCTTGGAAAATGACAACTATTAGGAGATTTGGGGAGGGGGTGAAGTCAGTTAGGTATGGGGAACAAAGAAAATTGAAGTAAAAATTCTTAGACATTAGAAATTATTTATTTTGGTTAGAAGCCTATATTAAATTTTTATTCTGGGATTCGTCATTAATAAAGCTGATTATTCAAAGTAAAAATTTTGGCTTTGTAATCAAATCATATGGACATGGATTAAATCCTAACTCATTGCTCTGGGCATCTCCTTAATCACTGTAAGTGTAAATTTCTTCATTTACAAAGGAGGAATATTAGTCTACTTTCAAATAATGAGATTCTAGCAATTAAGTGTCCAAATTCAGTTACTTAGATCCTATCCTGATATAATCCACTTTTTAAGCTAGCAGAAATTTCATAACCTGGGAAGTACAGGACCTTGTCTAGGGCTAAGACCAAAATTCAACCTACTTGGTAAGTATCTGTTCCATACAGGTTGTTCTATATGATTAATAGAACCTATGGAAATACGCAGTCTACTTCATTGTTTATAAATGTATAGGGCATTTCTGGAAGCATATACAAGCTATTGCAAATGGTAGTTATTTGGGGAAATAGGACCTGAATGAAGTAGGGAGTTGGAGGAATTTTGTTTCACTGTATATGCTTTGGTTATATTTGAAATTTGTATTATGAGTATGTATTCTCTCTTCAAACCAATGATCGTTTAAAAAAATTGAACAAGATTATTTTAAAAATAGATAAAATTCCAAGATCTCAAACAGAAACAGAAATAAATATTTCTATGATTCTTCTAAAAGAAGTGGTATGAAGGTAGCAATGATCTTTTGTTTTCCTTTATAAAACTATTTTTTTGTTATTGATGACTGAATTCAAACCCTCCCATTTGATTTAGTACAAATTACTATTTGAAATTATTTTGCAAAATATTTTATTTAATTATGCGCAATAATTTTGAGAGGTAAGGATCTTTGTTATTCTGTTTTATAGATAGGTATACTGAACAACATAAATACTAATTAAGTTGTTTGAAGTCACATAGTAAATGGAAGAGATGAGATTCAGACTGAAATCTGTTTGGATACAAATCTTTAAACTTTTAAAAATAAAATGATCATTCTACTACCACAAAAGCAACATCTCTGCCAACAAAATATACACCAAAAGCATGAGACCTCAAGTATGACATTTCCTCCAAGTTAAGTGATTAACAACGCTTAGCAATGATCTGACAACTGATAAGATACAACTGGATTTCATCTCAGCAATTTTAGTTATATTTACATATTTTTAAATCATGTTGTATTGCTTTTATAATTGTTTTTGATTAATTATTTATTATAGAAAAATGAACATATAGAGAAACCAGAAATAATTTTTATCTTTATCCATTACCTGTCTTCAACAATTATCGACTCTTGGTCAGTCTTGTGTTATTTATACTCTTATAAAATAATTTTGAAACAAATAAAAATATTATGTTTTTCATCTGTAAATATTTCTGTAAGTTTCTCTGAGAGATTTTGTCTTCCCTTTTAAACATAGCCATGATACCATTATAATTCCAATAAATTTAATGTCATTAACATCAGAAAAGACACAATCTGTTCAAATTTTCCAGGTTTCTTATAAATGCTATAATAACTTTTTATAGCTTCTCAGTTTCTTTTTCTTTTTTTTAAATCAGGACACCAATATATTTTACACACTGCAATTAGTTGATATGTCTCTTAACTACCTTTTAATTTATAGTGTCTATCTCTGTGTCATGAAATTTATTTGTTGAAGAGAAAAGATCTCTGTCAAGTAGAGTTTCCTATCTATAGTTTATATTTTGCTGATTGCATCCCTCTGGTTTCCTTTAACATGTTATCTGCCATCTGTATTTTCCTGTAGATTGTAATTAAGGACTTGATCTGATTAAGATTTATTAATTTTTCCTTTCTTGGTAATACTATTTTATAGATGGCATTATCTAAAACAAGGCACATACTTTCGCATTTTTTAATGTTAGCAGTAATTGTTGATCAATGTCTACTTTCATTAGTTCATTAGAGTGTGTAAAATGGTAATATTATAGTTCTATGTTTTGGTTTTATATGATTTTTTTGGAATTCTCCCTTAAAAAAAACTCTGCCCATTCTCATTTTATATGTGGTTACCCCAAAGAAAAATTACCGTAGTTAACAGTAGGATAAATATTTATTCTTATAATTTTTTCTCAACCTAATGAATCAGTTTAACAGAATTTTCCAAAGATGAACAGTTAGTATTATTTTTAGCTTCAAACTCATGGACTTAAACATATTTGAAATATTACAACTATTTTCAATTACTTTTGGTTTATCTGATGCTCAAATTTTACTATTTTCACCCAGTGAGAAACTTCTCAATTAATACTAAGTCCTTTGGTATGACACTAGTATACTCCCATATTTTTACTATCTGGATAGAAGGATGTTTCCATGCTGACATTATATCTTCCCTACCCTGACTGGAGTTAGCTATTCTTCCAAGGATCCCTTGTTCCTTTTAGGGGGAAATGAAATATTAAGATGAAAATCTGGGTACTAGGAATGTTCATTGCTACCACATTGTCATTGTTTTAAGAACTTTTCAATATACCTGGATAAGAAAATTACCTTTTCAGATAAATATCCCTAAGTTTATAACAGGTACATTAAAATCAAATTCAAAAGTACAGTATTGTACTTAAATTCTTTATATACTATCTAATACATTGAGAACCCCTGTCCTTGAGGATAACAAGAATTAGAAAATTAGATAAATGCACTTATTCATTTGCATTATACCATAATATATATGCAAAAGACACAGAATAACAATGCCAACAGTATCCCCAATAGCGTGAAAATGATTTCATTTTTTACTGTACTTTTCCCTTTGTTATATTCCTTTGAGAATTACAGTCAAATGATTATTCTGTGGTTTAATATTACCTTTTTATTTTTATGTATTTTTGTTGATATATTTTCACACACATACAGTTGTAAACAATCAATAGTTCACAGTATCATCACAAAGTTGTGTATTCATTACCATGATCATTTTTAGATCATTTGCATTACTCCAGAAAGAGAAATAAAAAGAAAAAATGAAAATGTCATATATCCCATTCCCCTTACATCTCCCTCTCATTGACCACTAGTATTGCAATCTACCGAATTTTAATACTTAAAATAAAGGTAGGTTAACTAAGGCAGAGTAGTATTGACATATATATATATGTCATATATATATATATATATATATATATATATATATATATAGATAGATAGATAGATAGATAGATAGATATAGATATATATCTGCATCAGTGGAACAAAATAAAACATCAAGAAGTAGTTCCATACATACATGGGCAACTGACTATTTTTTCCAATATAGTTATACAGTCATTATCAAAGATCAGGGCTACTGGATTCCAGTTCAACAACTTCAGATATTTTCTCCTGGCCCTTCTGAAACACCAGACTTTAAAAAGAAATATCTATATAATGAGTCAGAAATCACAGTCATTTGTTAAATCCTAATTTCTCAGGTATACCTCTTTCCTCACATTTGATCTGTTCCTGAATCTTCAGGGATATCTGGGCAATGACTATTTTAAATTTTTCATGCTGGAAAGGGGTATCGACCTGGGGTTAAGGAATGGACCTCGTTGTCCTTGGAGAGAATACTACCTCTGAATTTCAGGACTTATCTGCCCTAGGAAGAATGTGGAGGACTTAAGTTTATGAGAAAACTTTTATAGAGGCTGAGCTAGAGCCCAGGGGCCACCCTAGGGTTTTCAAGAATACTGTTTATTGGTACTTGGTATACTGCGGCAATTTGTAATATCTCCAGAATGAGTTCTTGACTCTATTTGAAATCTTTTAGCAACTGAATCTTTTTTTTTTTTTTCCCATTTCTCCCCCTGCCCACTGCCTTTGGACATTTCAGTCCCATGATGCCAGGGCCAGGCTCATCCCTGGGAGTCATATATCTAATTTCCAGGGAGACTTACACCCTTGGGAGTCATGTCCCATATAGAAGGCAGTATAGTGAATTTATTTGCATAGTTGACTTAAAGAGAGAGAGGCCACATCAGAGCAACAAAAAACTCTGGGGATGACTTTTAGACATAATTACATGCAGGCCTAGATTCACCATTGCAGAAATAAGTTTCATACAGCCAAGTCTCAAGATTGAGAACTTGGCTTACTAAATTGGGCATCCCTAATAACTGAGAGAATATCAGGGAGTTTAATAGGCCCACCTTTTGCCCCTGTCCTTCAAGGTGACTTTGCAAATATGTTTTTATTTTCTCTCTACAATACTCTGAAATGTATCTATTACATTAACCATTACAGAATAAAGAAATCTCACTTCCTATTCTAGGTTCCATAACTAGGTTGTTTAAATAAACTTAACAGATAGGTTAAAATAGATAGTATGCTAATAAACATCTCTTCCTTTGGTCTCCCACAGAGGTTGAAGTTTTAAAATACAGACTGTTTTAGTTTGACAATGCTGATGAAATGCAGTATACCAGAGAAGGACTGGCTTTTATAAAGGGGATTTATTTAGTTACAAATTTATAGTTCTTGAGAGGAAAAGCACCTGGCTTTTCTCTGGCTTTCTCTGTCACATGGGAAGGCATATGGCAATGTCTTCTGCCTTCCCTCTGCTTCTGGGATCAAATAGCTTTTCCCAGGGCCATTTCTTTCTGAATCTTCAAACATCTGGGTCTGAGCTGCTGAGCTCTCTTATGACCTCTCTCTTTTAAGCTTTCAGCTAATTACCTTAAATGTCACTCACTGAGGAAGCACTCTCTTTAGCTGACCATGAACGTAATCAGCCATAGATGAATTTAACACGCTGATGGTTTAAGTTTGCAGCAAAACAACAACTGAACACCATCACCTGACCAAGCTGACACCTGAACTTAGCTACCACGCAGACAATATCGCCCTGTACCCTGCGTTCTGATTTACCTCAGTCCTTACCAGGTCCATTTCATTCATATCTGTAATTGGAGTCTAATCCCTTTCAGCTTAACAGTTGCTGCATGGAGTAATGCTGACTTAAAGAGCCTCAGAACTCTAATTCAGAGTCTCAGGTGTCTCACAGATACCCAGTGTTCCAGGGAATAACAGATTATACACAAAGAGCACAGCATCTCAGAATTTAGAAACAACTGTTCAAACTCAGAAATAGATGTGACTGCTGAAAAAGCTTTCAATCTAGGAACCTTTTCAATGTGTCTTAATTAGACATTCTGTACTCCTTAATAATTAATTGCCCAATCTCTGCCTATTTTTCTATCCCCTGATAACCTGTGCACTCAGATTCGATTGTCAGAGTTTGCTCATTATACTTCATTTTTATTAGTGAGACCATATATTAATTCTCCAGTTTTTTTCTGGCTTATTTCACTCAACATATTGTCCTCAAGGTTCATTCTCCTAGTTGCATGCCACACAACTGCATTCCTTCTAGCAGCTATTCATTATTCTGTCATATGTATGTACCATGTTTTGCCCTTCTGTTCACAGTATACCCTTAGGCCAACTCCATCCATTGCATGTTATCAATAGTTCTGCACAAAACTCAGTGCACAAATGCCTATTCATGTTCCTGCTTTCAATTCTTCCAAGCCTTGTCTAATAGCAGGGTTGCAGGATCATGTGGCAACCCTATACTTAGCCTCCTGTGGAACCAGCTCACTGTCTTCCAGAGGGACCAGACCTTTCTATTTCCCTACAGTATAATCACATAGTTATTTCTATAGTATAATCACATAGTTATTTCTATAGTATGATCACATAGTTATTTCTATAGTATAATCACATAGCTGTGCATTAACCACCACAATCTATATTAGAACATTTCCATTTCTTCCTGAAAGAGAGAAGAAGAGGAGAAAAGAAAAAAGAGAGAGAGAGAGAGAATAACAACAAGAATCCTCTACCCCTCTGTTTTACTTTGTTAGCTGCCAGAATGCAATATAGCAGAAACAGAACAGCTTTTAAGAAGGGAAATTTATTAAATTGCAAGTTTTCAATTCTAAGACTGTGAAAATGTCCCAATTAAAGCAAATCTATAAAAATGTCCAAATTAAGGCACCAACAAGAGGTTACCTTCACTCAAGAAAGGCTGATGAATTTCAGGGTTTCTCTCTCAACTGGAAAGGTACCTGGAATGGGTGGAATCACATCTCCCTCTACTCAAGATTCATACTCACAATTGGGTGAGTCACTTCTCCATGGCCATGGAGATAATCTAATCGAGTTTCCAACCTATAGTACTGAATGGGGATTAAAAGAAATGGCTGCCTCCATATGATGGGATCAGGATTGAACCATGGCTTTTCTAGGGTACGTAATCCTTTCACACCAGCACATTCCACCTCTGGACCCTAAGAAAGACATGCTTTTCCCATATACAAAATACATTCATTCCATCACAGTATCAGAAAGCCTTAAACCATATCAGCAACAATACAAATACAATACAAGGTTAAAACCAGTACACAGTTTCATCAAAGTTAGTTACAGGCATGGTCTGTCCTAAGGCAAAATTCCCCTCTGGCTCTGGACCTGTAAAACTCAGAACAAATTATCTACTGTCAATATACAATATACAAAGGAGGACAGTCATAGGATACATATACCCATTTCCATAGGGAACAATTGGAAGGAACACAGGGGTCCCCGGACCCAAGCAATCTCAAAAACCTGCAGGGTGAACTCCATTAGATTTGAAATCCATAGATTTCAAAGTCTGAGAGTCATTTATCTTCAGGGTTTAAAAAGTGTCAGTCCCATCCTTTCCAAGGGCCTACATAGTGGCCCGCCTCTCTCCAAATGCATCCTTGGGGGACACTGGGAAGACCACCTTTTTCTCAGGTCTGCCCTCTCCAAGGCTTGACTGCACCCGGGCTCTCTGCCATTTCTAGGGCACATGCTCAGTCCCTCCATGTGGTGGTAGCCAGACTCTCCCCCGTCCCCAAGGAATGTGCTGCACCCTCTCCAAGGCCTGAGGTGATGCAACTCTTCCACTGCAATGACGTTGAAGGCCCGTCCTCTGCCTTCAGTGCAAACTCACTCTCTCCAAGTTCTTGGGTGGGTCCACTGTCCTGGCCTGAGGTTTCTTGACTTTAGAGTTTAGCTTCCATAGTTCTGCCTCTGAACTTATTTTATCTACATATTGTCCCTTTTCTGAACCCCCCATCCAGACTGGCAGTGGGTCCATTTATATAGGTCCCACAGCACTCTTGTTGGCTTTCTATGTAGCAAGCAAGGATTGTGCCTATCAGACAGTAGGAGTTTCCAAAAATCTTTCCTGGATAACTTCATTTCCAATCTCGGCTTTTTCTGAAATGGCTGACTGATTCCACATTTGGTTAAATCCTCACGTGGGGCATTAATCTCTAGGGTCTCCCTTCCTGGAAGCCCAGAGTTTTCTGGAACATCAATTTCTGGTTTCTTTGTACCCAAGAGTTCAGTTCTCAGCTTATCTCCTTCCTGTTACATTTCACTATAAGCTGCGAGGAGAATCTAGGCTGAACTTTCCATGTTTAATTTGGAAATCTCTTCTGCTAAATATCCACGTTCATGGCTTTAAAAATCTGCCTTCCAGCTGAAACTAGTCAAATTTGTCAGATTTTCTGCCATTCTAAAACAAGGATTGCCTTTCTTCCAGTTTGCAATATGTCTCATTTCTGTCCAGTGCCTCACCAGAGACATCACTAGAGACCACGTTTCTATCAACAGTCTTTTCAAAGCATTCTAGTCCTTCTCTATCAAGCTCCTCAAAACTCTTTCAGAACATTCCCCTTTTCCATTTAAAAAGCCATTCCAACATGTTTGGTATTTGCAAACCACAGCAGCACCCCACTTCTCCAGTACCAAAATCTGTTCTAGTTTGCTAGCCACTGGAATGAAATATACCAGAAATAGGATGGCTTTTAAAAAGGGAAATTTATTAAGTTACACATTTTCAATTCTAAGCCTGTGAAATGTTCCAATTAAAGCAAGTCTATAAAATGTCCAAATTAAGGCACCAACAAGAGGTTGCCTTCACTCAAGAAAGGCTGATGAAGTTCAGGGTTTATCTCTCAACTGGAAAGGCACATGGAGTCTTCTGCTAGCTTTCTCTCCAGGCTTCTTGTTTCATGAAGCTCCCTCAGGGGCATTTTCCTTCTTCATCTCCAAAGGTCTCTGGCTATGTGGGCTCTCAGCCTTGTTTCTGTAGGCTTTCTCCAAAATACTTCCTTCTAAAGGATTCCAGTAAACTAATCATGACCCACCTGGAATAGCTGGAGTCATATCTCCCTCTATTCAAGTTAATACCCACATTTGGGTGAATCACATTCTCCATGGAGATAATCTAATTAAGTTTCCAACCTATAGTACTGAATAGGGATTAAAAGAAAAAAGCTGCCTCCACATCATGGGATTAGTATTAAAACATGGCTTTTCTAGGGTACATGATGCTTTCAAACCAGCACACCCTCCATTATATCCCCCTCATTATTGACATTTAGCTTTGGTATATTGCCTTGTTACAATTAATGAAAAGACACTACAATATTACTGTTACACATACACCTCAGCTTTCATTAATTATATTTTTCCACATACCATCCCATTTTTAACACCTTACAATGGTAGCCTTCAGTTGTTCTCCCTCAAGTAAAAACTTTCTTCTATTTGTACATTTAATCACCATCATTGTCCACTCTTGGCTTTTGCTATATTATACTGTCCCAGTTTTTATCCTTATCTTTCCTTCTGGTGTCATACATTCCCCTAGCCTTCCTCATTCAACCATTCTTACTTTTCACCATTTTTGGATCTTTATGATCAATCTTGTGGAATATTCTGTACTCCTTCAGCACTAATTGCCCAAACCCTATCCTCTTTATCTCTAGATAACCTGTGTTCTCAACTTTAAAGCTCAGAATTTTCTCATTATAATTGGTTCATATTAGCTAGACCATAGAATATTTGTCTTTTTGTTTCTGGCTTATTTTCCTCAACATAATGTCTTCAATGTTCATCTACATTGTTGCATGCTTCATGACTTTATTCTGTCTTACAATGGTGTAATATTCGATCATATAGATACACCACAGTTGATTATCCAATGCCCACTGATGGACATTTAGGCTTTTTCCATCTCTTGGCAATCATGAATATTGCCACTGTATACATTGGTGAGTAAATGTCCATTCATGTCCCAGCTTTCAGTTCCTCCAAATATGTATATAGCAATGGGATTGCTAGAACATACAGCAATTCTGTAATTAGCTACTTGAGGAAACACCAAACTCCCTTCCAGAGTAGTTGCCCCATTCTACACTCCTAGAAACAGGGAACGAGTGTACCTGGTTATCCATATCCTCCAGCACTTGCAGTTTTCTTGATTTTGAAAACAGACATTCTAGTATTTGTGAGCTGATATCTCATGTGATTTTGATTTGCATGTCCCTAATTGCTAGTGAAGTTGAGCATCTTTTCACGTTTTTGAGCCATTTGTATTCCTTTTTGGAAAAGTGTGCAGGTCTTTTGACCGTTTTTTTTTTTTTTTTATCTGGGTTGTTTGTTGTTTAGTTGTCCGACGTATTTATATATTCTGGGTATTAAACCTTTATCTGATATGAGGGTTCCAAATATTATTTCTGACTGCATAATGCCTCTTTACTTTCCTGACAAAGTCCTTTGATGTATACAAGTGTTCTGTTTTGGAGAGATCCCATCTATTGCTTCTTTCACTGCTCATGCTTTGTGTGTAAGATCTAGGAAACCACCTCTTATCACAAGATCCTTATTTCCCTACATTTTTTTCTCAACATTTTATGTTGAGAAGAAAGAATTTTATGTTTGATCCATTTTGAGTTAATATTTGTATAAGGTGTGAGATAGGGGTCATCATTCATTCTTTTGAAGACAGATATCCAGTTTTCTAAGCACCCCTTGTTGAAGAGGCTGCTCTCTCCCATGTGAGTTGACTTGAGTGCCTTATAAAAGATCAGTTGGCTATAGATGAGAGGGTACGTATCTGAACATTCAATTCGATTCCACTGGTCAGTACATCTATCTTCATGCCAGTACCATGCTATTTGACCATTGTAGCTTTATGATATGCTGCAAAGTCAGGTAGTGTGAGACCTCCTACTTCATTTTTCTTTCTCAAGATATTTTTACCTACTTGGGATACCCTGCCCTTCCAAATAAATTTGGTTATTGTTCATAGCATCCTCTCACTATCTCCTTTATTTCTGCAGGCTCAGTAGTTCTGTACCTGCTTCCATTTCTGATTTTACTTATTTGCATATTCACACACACACTCTCTCTCTCTTTTGTCAGCCTAGCTAAGGGTCCATTGACTTTACTGATTTGCTCAAAGAACCAACTTCTGGTTTTATTTACTCTCTCTACTGTTTTCGTATTTTCAATTTCAGTTATTTCTGTTCTAATCTTTGTTATTTCTTTTTTTTGTTTGCTTTGGGGTTATGACCTGTTCTTTCTCTAGTTCCTCCAGATGAGCAGATAACTCCTTGATTTTTGTACTTCTTTTTTAATATAGGCATGTGCTGATTTGAAATTATTATGAACTCCAGAGAAACAGTGCTCTTTTAATCTGGTCTTGAGGTTGAAGACTTATTGTGTCTGGGATCTTTTGCTTACATTATTTCCATGAAGATGTGACCCCACCCATTCAGGGTGGGTCTTTCCTAGTTTACTGGTGTCCATAAAAGAACTCATGATGTGAGGGAAAGTCAGACCTAATACAGAGAGCAAAAATCAGAATACTGATGTTTGGTGATGCAGACAGAAATACTCCAGGTGCTAGACAGGACTCACAAAAATAGCCAGAACCTGGAGACAACCAAGAGAAGCCAAGAGATAAAAGCTGGAGAAGCTACATAAGGGCCCACAGATGCTTGGAGAGAAAGTTACTGGAATCAGATGCTGAAAGCAACAAACTAGGAGTAAGGACCTCAGATGCAGTCATGTGCCTTCCCTGAGGCACATGAGGTGTCCCAGTTGCAGGCTGCCTTTTCTCTGAGAAAATATGAGATTTCCTCTTACTGGTACCTTAATCTGGACATTTTCATGGCCTTAGAACAGTCCATTTGTAACCTAATAAGTCTCCTTTGAAAAAGCCAATCCATTTCTGGTATATTTAATTGTGGCTACTTTAGCAAACTGAGACAAAGCATTTAGGTCAAATTTCCTTCTCAGCCTTGCCTTTGCTGCATCCCATAAGTTCTGATATATTGTGTTCTCGTTTTCATTTGCCTTGAGATATTTCTTGATTTCTCTTGCAGTTTCTTCCTTGTCACACTGCTTACTAGAGAGTGTATTGCTTAGCTTCCACATATCTGAATTTTCCAGCCTTCTGCCTGTTATTGATTTCCAACTTCATTCCACTGTGGTCTTAGATAGTGCTTTGTATAATTTTGATCATTTTCTATTTATTGAGACCTGCACTGTGCCCCTACATGTGGCCTAAACTAGAGAATGATCCATAAACACTCAAGAAAATGTGAATCCTGTGTTGTGGGGTGCAATGTTCCATAAATGTCTAGTAAGTCTTGTTCACTTCACTTATTCAAGGTCTCTGTTTTCTTATAGATCCTCTGTCTAGATGTTGTATCCATTGATGAGCATGGTTTATTGAAGTCTCCAACTAAAAAGGGTCTACTTCTCCCTTCTCCCTTCAGTGGTGTCAACGTTTGCCTCATGTATTTTGGGGCACTCTGGCTCATTGCATAGATATTTATGACTTTATGTTTTCCTAATGAATTGTCCCTTTTATTTATTCATACTGTCTTTCTTTGTATCTTTTAATTATTTTACATTTGAAGTCTGATTTTTCTGATATTAGTATAGCTACATATGCCTTTTTCTGCTTATTATTTACACGCGGTATCTTTTTTCAACATTTCACTTTCAGTCTGTTTTTTTCTCTTTGAATCTTAAGTGAGTCTCTTGTAGATAGTATATAGATGGATCCTGTGTTTTAATCCATTCTGAAAATATATGTCTTTTTGTTGGGGAATTTAATCTATTAACATTTAATGTTATTGCTTTTACAGTAATAAGGCAGTACTTTTTCAATCATTTTGCATTTTGGATTTTAACTGTCATTTTTTTTTTGTCACTCTTTTTACACTATTTGTTACCCTTGCTGCTAATCTTCATTTCTATCCTGTTTTATACACCTTTTCTCCTGTCTTTTCCTATCTGCCTGTAGCACTTCCTTTAGTATTTCTGGTAGAGTATGTTTCTTGTCCATGAACTCTCTCAGTATTGGTTTATCTGTAAATATTTTTAACTCTCCCTCATGTTTTGCCAGACATAGAATTCTTGGTTGGCAGTTTTTCTCTTTCAGTATCTTAAATATATCATACCACTGCCTTCTCACTTCCATGGTTTCCCCAAGAAATCCACACTTAGTCTTATTGAGCTTCCCTTGCATGTGATGAATTGCTTTTCTCTTGCTGCTTTCAGAATTCTCTCTTTGTCTTTGACATTTGACAGTCTGATTATTAAGTGTCATATAATAGGTCTATTTGGATCTATTCTGTTTGGGGTATATTGTGATTCTTGGATCTGTAATTTTACGTCTTTAAAGAGTGTTGGGAATTTTCACTGATTATTTCCTCCATTATTCTTTCTGCCCACTTTCTCTTCTTTTCTCCTTCTGGGAACACCCATAGCACATATATTCATGTGCTTCATGTTGTAATTCGGTGCCCTGAGAGCCTGCTCCTATTTTTCTATTCTTTTCCTTAATCTGTTCTTTTGTGTGTAGGATTTCAGATGTCTTGTCCTCTAGTTCATTAATCCTTTCTTCTGCCTCTTCAAATCTGCAGTTTAAGGTTTCCTTTGTGTTTTTCCTCTCTTCTACTGTGCCTTTCATTCCCATAAGTTCTGCCTTTTGTTTTTTCATGCTTTGGGGCTCTTCTTTATGGTTGCACAATATGTTCTTTCTATCCTTCATCTCTTTTGCCAAATTTTCCTTTACCATGTTGATTTTATTTAGAAGATTTGTCTGAACATCTGTAATTAGTTGTTTCAACTCCTGTATCTCTGTTGAGGTGTTAGTTTTTCCTTTGGTTGGGTCATGTCATCGTGCTTCCTGGTATGAGTTGTGCTTTTCTGCTGGCATCTTGGCATATGCAATTTTTGATTAGTTTAATCTGGAGGTCGTTTTATCTCTGTTACCTGTGTCTTCTGTTTGATTGGCTTTGTTCTCTCCTTGCTTGTCTCTCTCTCACTGGTCAGTTTTCAAATTGCCTCTGTCCCCTTCCCCCAAAAACCAGATGCCCACAGGGGCCTGCCTCAAGGATGGGGCAGGTAGGCAGTGGCTTCCACAGCAAGGTCTCTCTTTGTGGGTAAGACTTATCTGCTGCTTCCCAGAGGTGCTCTGCTTTTTACCAGCCCACAAGACCTGGGTTTATTTTAAGGCATGGCTTTAGCATTTGGGTCATCTATATCTCACAGCTAACATAGGTGCATGTTACCAAGAAGGGGTTTTAGGGCGGGCCACAGTGGCTCAGCAGGTAAGAACGCTTGCCTGCTGTGCCCGAGGACCCAGGTTCAATTCCTGGTGCCTGCCCATGTTAAAAAAAAAAAAAAAAAAAAAAAGAAGGGGTTTTAGACCAATGAGTCAGATATTTTTTCTGGAAAGTCTCTGAAAAAGTCCTTCAATTCCCTTGCACTTTCTGGTCTGCCCAGCAGATGGCATTGTTAGATAACTAATTTTGCTCAGAAGATGTTTGCCTTGTAACTGAGGCTATATTTGATTGGGTGAGGCTTGAATTGTGGGTTTTCTATGCCTTCACTTTGCCTGCCAAAATCTGGCTCAATGTGGGACTCTGTCTCCCACTCTGTTTGTTGCAGAGGACTTCCCCAGCTGATCCAGGCTTTACCTGATCCCCAGCAGGGATCAGACCACTAGCTGCTCTTTCCCTCAGGGTTGGGAGAAGGGCCTTTGGACCCAAGACTGGTAACACAGATTCTGTCCACATTTTCTCTGTCTCTATATCCCTCACTGACCAGGTCCTTGAAATGCCCTCCTTTGTTCCCTGGGTCTTCAAAGGGTGTGGATCTGTCTCACTGCTGGGAGTAAACCCATATTCTGTTTCCACATTGAGAGGGATTCCAACTATTGTTTCTGTGCCTTTCCTATGTTGTGCATGAGACTGAGTGAGGCAGAGGGGAGAGGATTGACTGGTCATTTACAGATGTCTCCTACAATATATTTTTCTCTTTCTTCAACTTGGTGCCTGTAGTGTCCTTCTCCAGTCTATATCTTCCTCTAGAGCTGTGAAAAATTCAGAATTGTCTTTTATTTTCATTGAATCTCTGGGGAGAGATTCTCAGAAACTGTTTACCTTGCCATGTTGATGATGCCACCCCAGTTTAATATTATCTTAAAATAGTTTCTTTCTGTGTGATTATGCCATGATACAGAATGACATTTCCTCATTTTGCAAAGATATGTACAAGTAATTGTTAGCTATAAACCAAATAGTCTATCTCCAAAGGTAAATTTTCAAGCATTTTGTAGACCTGAAGACAAATGCCTTTCATAAAACTTGAATTACTTGAATTACTAAGATCACTATGCTGTATTCTATAACACAAGTTAATGTTTCACTAATTGTTACAGCCATTTTGTTTATATTTAGAGACTTAATTTGAGTTTACAACCCTTCTTAAAATTAAGAGGAAAATGGCACAACTTTAGATAATTGGATTAGCATATAATGAGAATATCCAAGAGGTGGGGGGAAAATAAAGATATCTAAATTGAGACCTGTACAAAGTTGCCAAATCAAGTGGAAATTAGAGGAAGAGGAATACTAGAAATGAGGAAGAATTGAGGGGATACATAGTAACAGACATGATTGGGATGAACTTAAAGGTCAAGACAAGAAACATTTCTATTATGTCTCAGTAGAACATGGATTCTAGATTGTATAGTGCTAAAAACTCTCAATTGTCTCTGGTTATGGAGATAAGGATTTGTGCATTAGTGAAAAGTGAGGTAATGTGAATAAATCTGACTGGCTATTCTATCTTTCCCTCCATGATACTTTTACAGGGAACAAAAGAGGATATGTGTAACATCCCATTTTATTTAATCTATCAGTCTTCCAGAAAAATTCTTCCTGTGACTAAAATGGCTAAAATTATCTCTGTTTAGCTCGAATAATGTAAATAGAATTATAGCTAAATAGTTGTATTTGCAGTTTGAAAATATACATGATTTTCTTAATTTTTACACTGGTGTAATATACTATGTGCTTGTTTATGTTCCATTTTTTTTAACATCCTATTAAAATGATAATTCTGGATGAAATTATAACCTTGCTAATATATTGTCACGGTTGTATGTAGAAGCATGAAATGTTCTATTTCAAATGTTTATTAAAATATGTAATGTGAAGCAGGAAATAAAATGCATGTAGACCAAGGTGTAGTTAAATTTGAGAGAATAGGTTAGTAGGAGATAACAGGGTGGAGAGTGGGCAAATTATGCTTAAAGAGATATATAGCTTACATGAAATAGACAGATTCCTAGAAACACACACACAACATACATTTGACTCTAGAAGAGATAGAAGACATCAACAAACCAATCACAAGTAAAGAGATTGAATTGGTCACCAAAACCTCCCAACAAAGAAAGCCCAGGATAGGGTGTTTTCACAGGTGAATTGTACCAATCATTCCATGAAGAATTAATGCCAATCCTGCTCAAACTCTTTAAAAAAATTGAAGGAAGGAGAATGCTACCTAACTTGTCCTTTGGAGCCAAAATCCCACTAATGCCAAAGTGAGACAAACATATCACAAGTAAAGAAACTACAGACCAATTTCTGTAATGAATATATATGCAGAAATCCTCAACAAAATATTTGCAAATTGAATTCAACAGCACATTTAAATAATTATACATCATGATCAAGTATCTTTTATCCTAGGTATGTAAGGGCAGTCCAACACAAGAAAATCAATTAATCTAATACACTGCATTAACAAATAGAAGCGGAAAAACCACATGACCATCTCTATTGATGCAGAATAGGCATTTGACAATATCCAAAATCTTTTCTTGATAAAAACACTTTGAAAGACAGAATATAAGGAAACTTCCTCAACATGTTAAAAGGCATGTATGAAAAACCCACAACTAATATCATGCTCAATGGAAAAAGACTGAGAGCCTTCCCTCTAAGATCTGAAAACAGGACAAAGATGCCCACTGTCACCATTATGTTTCAACACTGTGCTATATGTTCTATCTAGAGCAATTAGGTCTCACATATCTGACTTTAAAGCGTATTATAAAGCTAAGATGATCAAAAGAGAATGGTATTGGCATAAGGATAGAGATATTATCCAATGGAATCAAATTGAAATTTCAGATATAGGCCCTCATATCTATGGCCAATTGATTTTGGCAGGGCTGCTAAGTTTATTCAGTTGGGACAAAATAGTCTCTTCAACAAATGGTGCTGGGAGAATTGATATCCATTTGCAAAAGAATGATATATATATAAATTAACTTTTTATCCTTATGCCAATACCATTCTCTTTTGATCATCTTAGCTTTGTAATATGCTTTAAAGTCAGAAATGTGAGAACTCTAAATACATTCTTCTTTCTCAAGATATTTCTAGCTATTTGGGGCACCAGTAGATTTTAATGGGTATCAATTGAATCTATAGATCAATTTGATAGAATTGACATCTTAACTATATTTAGTCTTCTAATGGATTAAAGACCTAAATATTAGAGCTTCAACCATAAAATTCTTAGAAGAAAATGTAGGGAAACATCTTAAAGATCTTGTAGTATATGGTGGTTTCTTACACCTACACTCAAAGCACAAGCAATGAAAGAAGAAATAGATAAATGAGATCTCAAAATTGAACATTTGGGGGCATAAAATGTCTTTTTCAAGAAAGTAAAGGCAACCTACTCAATGGGAGAAAGTATTTGGAAACCATATATCCGAAAGCTTTAATATCCAAAATATATAAAGAAATCCTACGACTTAACAACAAAAAGGCAAACAACCCAATTGTAAAATGGGCAAAAAACTTGGATAGACACTTTTTCAAAGAGAAAATTGGGTGCACAGGTGGTTCAGTGGTAAAGTGCTTACCTCCCATGTGGGAGACCTGGGCTTGATTCCCCAACCATGTACCCACCCCCCTGCAAATAGAAGAGGGAAAAAATTAGTTAAAAAGCACATGTAAAGATGCTCAACTTCACTAGCTATTAGGGAAATGCAAATCAGAACCACAGTGAGATACCATATAACATCTTCTAGAATGATCATTATAAAAAAAACAGAAAACTACAAGTGTTAGAGAGGATGTGGAGAAATAGGTACTTTTCCACTATTGATGAGAATGTGGAATGGTGCAGCCACTCTTGAAGGAAGTTTGGTGGTTCCTCAGGATGCTAAGTATAGAACTGCTATGTGATTCAGCAATCCCGTTACTAGGTATATAATCAGAAGAACTGGAAGCATGGATACAAATGGACATTTTCACAGCAATGTTTATAGTGACATTAGTTACAATTGCCAATAGATGAAAACAGCCTATTTGTTCATGAACTGATGAGTGGATAAACAAACTGTGGTATATACATGTGATGGAATATTATGCAGCTGTGAAAAGGAATAAAGTCATGAAGCATGTAACAATGTTGATGAAACTTGAGGACATTATGATGAGTGAAATAAGCCAGAAACAAAAGGGCAAATATTATATGTTTCATTAATATGAACTAATTATAATGACCAGCTCTGGGAGTTAAATTTGAGAGCATGGGTTATCAGGAGATAGAAAGAATGTAGGAATTAGGCAAATGATGCTTAAGGAGAACAGAATGTTAATGAGGTTGGTTGTAAATATTTGGAAATCAATAGCACAATATTATGTGATGGTAGCACAAGTCTATAACTGTAATTAACAATACTGATTGTGAGTATAGTTCAAAGGGGAAGGCTGTGATTGAGTATGTCATTAGAACGATATATATAGAAAGGTAGAGGATAAAATCTGGGATTGTGTAAGATAGCAAAACCTATAGTGGATGATGACTGTGGTTGTTGTATGAATATAATAAAGTTCTTACATGAACTATAGCAAACATTCATCACTATTTTGCAAGGTGTTAATAATAGGATGTATATGGGAAAATACAATTAATACAAACTAAGGTCTATAGTTAACAGTAACATTGCAATAGTTTTCATTAATTGTGACAAAGTACTACACCATGGCTAAAGGTCAAATAATAAGGATTATAGGAGATATGGGATATTTTTTAAGAAGAAATGACAATGTTCTCAGAGTGGTTGTGATAATGAATGCATAAGTATATAATTATACCAAGAGTCATTGATTGTAGCCTATGGTGCATGAATAAAATTGATAAAAAATAGAGTCGAGAGGAAAAAAAGGATAATAGAAGAGGTAACAGTTAAGTAATTTAAGTATTGCTTTACAAATGGTCTTGAATGTTTATTGACCTTCTTTCTACCATGAACAATGATTTAAGCTGGAGAAGATATTAAAACTGTCACCTTTACAACTTATTTTATTGCCTTGATATGTCCTTATAAGTGAGTAGACTGATTAAAAATAGGTGTTTTGACTGTAAGCTATTACAGTCATATCATTGTTTACATAGATGTTTAAGGTGACCTTTCACTATTGAATGAAATATTCTCTGATATTAATAAGAACAAGTAATTTAACCTGCCATACAAACTTGATCAAAAACTTTAGAATCTTTGGCTTTTAAAATCTTTCAAGCTCTATTAGTCTCTGCACACTGACAGAGTATCAAGCTAATAGCTATTATGGATTGCCTTCCAGTGAAGAAGGTATTTAAAAGCTAACCAGCCACAAAAGATATCTCATAGCATGTTGGTTGAATGGAAATTTTTGTAGTACAATTTTCAAAGCTGTAATCCAAATGTCACTTATTAGTCCTAACCCTAGCCACAACTGGAAATGAATAAACTGTATTCTGACATTAATAGTCATTTCAATAGATTGTGTGAACAAAGAATTCTAAAAATTTGGGGGTTGATATTAATCCTGATCTAGTATCGGTGTGAAAGCAAGAACTTGGAAAGAGAAATTAGAATATGGTGTTTTAAAATCTTTGATGATTTAAAATAAAATTATTGCATTAAACATCTACAAGTCAAGGTACTCTATTAATGGAAAAGTGAAACACTGTGCAGTGAAGGGAGGGGCCGAATTTCAAAGAGATCAGTAGACAAATGTAACTCACTTGGCTTACTAGTGACTCAGTGCTTCAATTGCTTCAGAATTCAACTGGGGAGGTGCGGCTCAGAGCAATTTGCACCTCGACCCTCTTTTGACATAGTTCTATAGTAGTGAGGGGCAGTCTGAATTGAACAGAGAAGTATGGGAAAAGGGTATGGCATATGGGGAGGATTTAGCTTGTCCCCTAATGGCCATAAGGGAGCTAAAGGACTGATATATATGACTTGGGTTTGAAACTCTTCCTCCTCTGATGGCTTTCTCTCAACACTACACATTGAGTTTTGTTTTGTTTTTAAGCTTTCTGACCCCAATTTTTCCATTTGTAACATAAAACTAAACCTATTTACAATAAACAGAGGAAAATGGAAAAAAGAGCAAGACCAGAATGGTCCTGTGTCTGCCACTCTTATTTCCCAGAGAATGGTAATTATTAATGATGGTGATGGTAATGATAATTATAAGCTGTGTAACATTCATATCATGTTTCATATACTAATTCATTTAATCTCTTCAGCAACTGTCAAAAGAAGAGGAAATTAAGGCACACAGTGATTAATAATTTGGCTAAAGCCACAAAAGAACAAATTCAGCAATTCAAGCCCAGCAGGCTGGGTAACATGTCCTGAGCCCTTAATTATTGCTCTACATGGTCACATAAGCACCTCCCTCTCTCAATATTCCCCAGTTAGAAGTATAAAAGTATAATGCCTTGGCTCTATCACAGTCCTGGCATTCCCATAGGCCCATTGTTGCATGCAGTAGAATATAGAAGTTCATCATTAGGGTATTAAGATGATTCCCAAAAAAGGGCATATTAGCTGAATTACGTTCCTTCAAACTCAAGTTCTATAAAATTCCCTATGAAAAGGGACATTTGGAAACATTTCAAGCTATAACCAACATATAAAATGTATGAAGATGTGACATTATTAGCATGGTGATATAAGACATCCCTTGCAAAAACTTCCCCAGAAATTCTTTAAATAAAATGATAAATCCTACTTTCTTAAAATGCCAAAAGACAGTAAAGATTTGGAGAAGGATGCTTCAAAAGCTGAATTGAAGAAAAAGTAAAAACCTCAGTTAAGAAATTGCTGCCCTGGACCTACTGGAGTCCTCCTGTTCTCTTCCCCATCACTCTACCTTGTGCACCTTGGTAATTGCTCAGAGGCAGTGGCCTGGGTCTCTCCCACCATGGACAGAGACTATGCAGCCACTCATAGTGGTGAGTTAGAACCTACACATATCCAGACACAGGGACCCAAGTCTGCAGAGACCTGGGGCAGAACACAAGCTGCTGAGGAGTGCTGCATGCTACATAGGAAAGCACCCTGAGGGAAAAAAAGAGGAGAGACTGGTAGAAAGGCTGGGGCACTCATACAATCCAGTTTTTGTCAGCTGGATCACTTAAACACAAAATGGATGTTTTTGGAGTGACCCACCTTTCTGAATTGATACCATCTTGCTTCCCAGGGAGAAGTACCCTAACAGCCTCTCAGAGGGGAAAAAAGGAGGGAGGTGGCTAAACTGAACCACTATGAGACAGGAGGGTCCAAGAACTAGAAAGTGTAAGGAAAATGGGGCACTGATTGAGGGAGAGAATTTAAAGAAATCATATGAACTGGGGAGAAAATTCTGCACAATAGCAAAGAGAACAGAGCAAGATTTCTGAAAAAGGTACAGAGGAGAGGAAGCTTTCTGCTGAACATGATGCAAAAAAGTGCAGTCTTAAAAATTGTACTGCATTTCCAGGGCAAGAATCAGATGAAGAAGAGCTGAGAAAACTTGATCAGTTAAACATGGAGACTATTCTAAAGGTCTAGAACAAGTGAGATAAAGCATCCAAGAAGTCTTACACAAATTTTATTGATTGCAACAATAAAATCTTAGAAAAGAGGGAGAGAATGAACTTTAGAGTCAACATCAAGATAATCAGATACCCAGCTATAGGCAAAATATTTCAAACCATACTAAGAAACAGGAAGATACAGCTCAGTCAAGGGAACAAATTAAAACTTCAGAGGACATTAAATTTGGAAGAAATAAATCAAAGAAGTTCAAATCTCCTAAATCAATTCAGGAATATGAAGGAAAATATGGGTAGAGAGATAAAGAATATTAAAAATACAACATGTGAGCATAAAGAAGAATTCAAAAGTATAGAAAGAAGATAGCAGAAAATGTAGGGATGAAAGCTGTTACCTCCAAACACTGTCCTGCAGGGAGTTTTAGGGGGGAGCCGCATGAAAAGAAAGAAGAAGTGAGCTTCTTAAGAGGCAAAAAGCTGTTTATTGAAGTTGCTTACTTGATTATATACATTTTTATAATCAGTTGCTGTTTTCAAAACAACGTTGAAGTCATACATACCAAAGAAGTACGTAGGCACATATCTTAGATGTGTACGGGAAATGTTTTCACTCAAAGTTGTTTATCAAGAAGCAGCCATGAGGAACACTTTGTAAGGGAGGAAAACATAGTGTGAGAGGGGAAAATAGGAGGCCTAGTTGGCGCAATCCCACAAGTCCAGGCTCTTTTCAGCTTTGTCATGAGGTTTTCGTTATTCTTATGGGATCTTAGCCACCAGGTGCTCTGCCATAGAAAGCCACAATAGTAGAGATTAAAAATACACTAGAGACATACAACAGCAGATTTGAACAGGCAGAAGAAAGAATCGGTGAACTTGAAGACAGGACAATCAAAATCAGACAGTCAGAAGAACAGGTAGAGAAAAGAGTAGTAAAAATTAAGCAGTATCTCAGGGATTTGAGTGACAGCATGAAGTGGCACAAGCACATGTGTCATGCATTTTCAAGAAGGAAAAGAAAGAGCCAAGATGGTGGCTTAGTGAGGTGAGGGATTTAGTTCATCCTGCAGAGCTGCTAGTAAATAGCCAGGAACAGTACAGAAAAACTGCTGGGGTCATATCAGTGCCTGGACACATAGCGTACCCCAGTCTAGACAAGCCAGACTGGCTGCAAGCCCACCCAGAACTGTGAGTTCCCCAAGCCATGGCGGCTGGTGCCCCTTCCCCACAGGCTGCTTCCCAGAAGGGAAAGGAAAGGGACTTTACTAGCAGCAGGGGCAGAGTGCAACAAACCTCCAATTGTGGAATTAATTAATAAGTTCCGACTACTAAAAATAGGCCCCCAGCCCAGCTGAACCTAGAGCAAAAGCTGAGGTTGCTGGTTTTTGCCCTGCTGCAGAAGGGGCAGGTCTCACGGAAAAAGAAAAAAAATACCAGAGTTTTTTTTTTTTTGATCAGACAGCACAAAACACTTGAAAGGGTCTGGGCCCTGATGGAAAGGAGGGGGCACATAGGACCTGGAGATACAAAGAGCAACATACCAACTTAAGCTCTTGATTGGCAAACCTGAGGAATGGGGTTCCTGCTCTGAAAAAGATTTACTTTTCTTTTCTTTTTTGTGGCTGTGTTGCTATGGCTTGACTGCTCTTTGGATACAGCTGCAGGGCTTCTCAGGCTCCAACTTCCCCAGGCATGGGCAGAATTAAGCTTGTTTGAGAGTTTGTCTGGAGGCTATGCCTTCCCCAGGAGAGGAGTGGGGCCCAGCTCAGGTGGAATCCCTCCATCAAGGAATTCAGACCACAAGGTCTGGAAAACTGAAGCAATTAAAGCCAGCCTATGACCTCTCCTCTGTCTCAACCACACCCCCAGCAAGGAGAGTCTGCTGAAGTTAAAGGTGCCACATCATCTTATGCTGGTAGGACCCGCAGGCAGACAAGTGCCACATACCAGGCAGGATAGGAAAAACAGAGTCCAGAGGCTTCATAGGAAAGTCTTTCAACCTGCTGGATCTCACCCTCAGGGAAAACTGATGCAAGTGACTTTTTCCTCCTGAGAGGAGGCCAGTTTTGTCTGGGAAAATCTGGCTGGGGTCTATAATACCTGAGTTTCCCTTCCTAAGGGTGAAAAAAAAGCATCAAACAGACAGGGCAAGAAATAAGAAAACAAGAACTGAAAAATTCTAATCTGTTAAACAAAACCCAAGCTAGAGGTCTAGAATAAGCTGAACTGAATGTCAAAGGACAGACAACAAAATCATCCAGCAAGAAAATCCTAGGTAAAAAAAAAGTGAAAACAATCCCCAGAATAAACTAATTAAGCAAATTAAATGCCTAGAAACCAGCAAAAAAACCCAAATCATACTAGGAAAATTGAAGATATGGCCCAGTCAAAGGAACAAACCAACAATTCAAGTGAGATGCAGGAGTTGAAACAATTAATTCAGAATGTTCAAACAGACATGGAAAACCTCATCAAAAATCAAATCAATGAATTGAGGGAGGCTATAAAGAAGGCAAGGAATGAGCAAAAAGAAGAAATAAAAAGTCTGAAAAAACAAATCACAGAGCTTATGGGAATGAAAGGCACAGTAGAAGAGATGAAAAACAATGGAAATCTATAATGTTGGATTTCGAGAAGCAGAAGATAGGATTAGTGAACTGGAGGACAGGACATCTGAAATCTAACAAGCAAAAGAAAATATAGGGAAAAGAATGGAAAACTATGAGCAGGGACTTAGGGAATTGAATGACAACATGAAGTGCATGAATATGCATGTTGTGGGTGTCTGAGAAGGAGAAGAGAAGGGAAAAGGACGAGAAAAACTAACAGAGGAAATTATCACTGAAAATTTCCCAACTCTTATGAAAGACTTAAAATTACAAATCCAAGGAGTGCAGCATACCCCAAACAGAATAGATCCAAAGAGACATACTCCAAGATACTTACTAATCAGATTGTCTGATGTCAAAGAGAAAGAGAGAACCCTGAAAGCAGGAAGAGAAAAACAATCCATCACATACAAGGGAAGCCCGATAAGACTATGTGTAGATTTCTCAGCATAAACCATGGAGACAAGAAGACAGTGGTAGGATATATTTAAGATACTAAAAGAGAAAAACTGCTAACCAAGACTTCTATATCCAGCAAGATTGTACTTCAAGAATGAGGGGGGTGGGGCGGGCCATGGTGGCTCAGCAGGTAGAGTTCTCACCTGCCATGCCTGAGACCCAGGTTCATTTCCTGGTACCTGCCCATGTTAAAAAAATACAGGAAATTAAAACATTTTCAGGCAAAAAAATCACTTAGAGAATTTATGACCAAGAGACTGCTCTGCAAGAAATGCTAAAGGGAGCACTAGAGACAGATAGGAAAAGACAGGAGAGAGAGATGTGGAGAAGAGTGTAGAAATGAAGACTATTGGTAAAGGTAAAAAGAAGAAAAATTAGATATGACACATAAAATCCGAAAGGCAAAATGCTAGAAGAAAGTACTGCCCTTAGTCCATTAAATGTTAATAGATTAAACCCCCCAATCAAAAGACATAGACTGGCAGAATAGATTAAAAAACAGGACCTATCTATATGCTGTCTATAGGAGATGCATCTTAGAGCCAAGGATAAACATAAGTTGAAAGTGAAAAGTTGGGAAAAGATATGTCATGCAAACAAGAATCAGAAAAGAGCAGGAGTAGCTATACTAATATCTAACAAATTAGATGTCAAATGTAAAACAATTAAACAAGACAAAGAAGGACACAATTTATTTATAAAAGGAACAGTTTCAACAAGAAGACATAACAATCATAAATATTTATGCACCAAGCCAGAGTGCTCCAAAATAAATGAGACAAACACTGAAAAGAGAAATAGACACATCTACCATAATAGTTGGAGACTTCAATTCCCCACTTTCATCAATGGACAGAACATCTAGACAGAGGATCAATAAAGAAGCAGAGAATTTGAATAATACAATAAATGAGCTAGACTTAACAGACATTTATAGAACATTATACCCTACAACAGCAGGATACACCTTTTTCTCAAGTGCTCATGGTTCATTCTCAAGGATAGGCCATAGGCTGGGTCACAAAGCAAGTCTCAATAAATTTTAAAAGATTGAAATCATACAAAACCCCCAAAAATCCACAGCAAAACTAGTAGAGCTAATAAATGAATACAGCAAAGTGGCAGGTTACAAGATCAATGCTCAAAAATCTATAGTATTTCTATACACTTGTAATGAACAATCTGAGGGGGAAATCAAGAAAAATTCCATTTACAATTGCAACCAAAAGAGTAAAATATTTAGGAATAAATTTAACTAAGGATACAAAAGACCTATACAAAGAAAACTACAAGAAATTGCTAAAAGAAATCACAGAAGACCTAAATAAATGGAAGCGCATACCGTCTTCATGGATTGGAAGACTAAATATAGTTAAGATGTCAGTTCTCCCTAAATTGATTTATAGATTTAATGCAATACCAATTAAACCCCAAAACCTTACTTTTCAAAAATAGAAATACCAATAACCAACTTTATCTGGAAGGGCAAGGTACCCCAAATAGTTAATATCCTGAGAAAGAAGAATGAAGTCAGAGGTCTCACACTACCTGACTTTAAGGCATATTACAAAGCTACAATGGTCAAAACAGCATGTTACTGGCATAAAGATAGATATACTGACCAATAGAATTGAGTAGATTGTTCAGATATAGATCCTGTCAACCATGGACAATCGATTTTTGATAATGCAGTCAAGCCAACTCACCTGGGACAGAATAGCCTCTCCAATAAATGGTGCCCAGAGAACTGGATATCCACATGCAAGAGTATGAAGGAGGATCCATATCTCACACCCTATACAAAAGTTAGCTCAAAATAGATCAAAGACTTAAACATTAGCTCTAAGACCATAAAACTTTTAGAAGAAAATGTAGGGAAGTATCTTATAAATCTTATAATAGGAGGCAGTTTCCTAGATCTTACACCCAAAACATGAGCATTGAAGAAATAACTAAATAAATGGGAACTCCTCACAGTTAAATACTTTTGTGCATCAAAGAACTTTGTCATGAAAGTAAAAAGACAGCCTACACAATGGGAGACAATATTTGGAAATGATACATTAGAAAAAGGTCTAGTATCCAAAATATATAAAGAAATTGTTCAACTCAACAACAAAAAGTCAAACAACCCAATTATGAAATGGGCAGAAGACATGAACAGACACTTCTCAGAAGAGGAAATACAAATGGCCGAAAGGCAATTGAAAAGATGCTCGACTTCTCTACTCCTTTTCCTGGCTATTAGGGAAATGCAAATCAAAATCACAATGAGATATCATCTCACACCCACCAGAATGACCATTATCAATAAAACAGAAAATGACAAGTGCTGGAGAGGATGTGGAGAAAGAGGCACACTTATCCACTGTTTGTGGGAATGTCAAATGGTACAAGCGCTGTGGAAGGCAGTTTGGCAGTTCCTCAGGAAGCTAAGTATAGAACTGCCATATGATCCGACAATACCATTGCTAGGTATCTACTCAGAGGACATGATGGCAAGGACACAAATGGACATTTGCACACCAATGTTTATAGCAGCATTATTTACAATTGCCAAGAAATGGAAACAGCCCAAATGTCCATCAACAGATGATTGGCTAAACAAGTTATGGTATATACATACCATGAAATATTATGCAGCTGTAAGACAGAATAAAGTTATGAAATATGTAACAACATGGATGGACTTTGAGGACATTATGCTGAGTGAGATTAGCCAGAAACAAAAGGACAAATACTGTATGGTTTCACTGATATGAACTAACATTTGTGAATGAACTTGGAGAATTTCAGCTAAGAACAGAGACCATCAGGAGATAGAAATAGGGTACATATTGAGTAATTGGAGTTGAAGGGATACAGATTGTGCAACAGGACTGATTGTAAAACTTCAGAAATGGATAGCACAATCCTACCTAACTGTAATACAATAATATAAGAACACTGAATGAAGCTGAATGTGAGAATGATAGAGGGAGGAGGGCTGGGGACACAAATGAAATCAGAAGGAAAGATGGACAATAAAGACTGAGATGGTATAATCTAGAAATGCCTAGAGTGTACAATGATAGTGACTAAATGCACAAATTAAAAAATGTTTTTGCATGAGGAAGAACAGAGGAATGTCAATATTTCAGAGTGTTTAAAATAGATGGTAATCCATTTTTTAAAACTTTAACTGATGTGTAAGACTAAAGCAAAAAAATGCTTATTTGGTACAAAATTTATATTTTGACCAGTGCATTTCCTAATATTACTTATGTGGACAGTTTAATTGAACACCATAAGTACATGGAGCCTTGATTAGGGCATGAGATTTTGTAGGTTTGCCCAGAGTGATGCCCCAGTAAATCCCAGAGTGATTTGAACAGTGAATAAAGAAGTATTTGCAAAGTCCCCTTGGGGAAATGGTGAGATAGGGGGAAAATTGTACTTTCCCATGTGGAGAATTCCTGATATTCTCACAGCAATAGGGACAACCAAAGCAATAGGCCGAGCCCTCAGTCTTGGGGTTTGTACATATGAAACTTATCCCTGCTAATGATAGGCTAAGCCTACTTAAAATTGGGCCTAAAAGCCACCCCTAGAGAACCCCTTTTGTTGCTCAGATGTGGCCTCTCTCTCAGGCAACACGACAAGCAAACTCACTGCTCTCCTCCTCTCTACATGAACATGACTCCTAGGGATGTAAACCTTCCTGGCAACATGGGACAGAAGTCCTAGAATGAGCTGGGACTCAGCATCAAGAGATTGAAAAAACCTTCTAGACCAAAAGGGGGAAAAGAGAAATGAGACAAAATAAAATGTCAATGGCTGAAAGATTTTAAACAGATGAGTTATCCTGGAGGTTTTTCTTACATGTTATATAGATATCACCTTTTTAGTTAAGTTATATTGGAGAGGCTGGAGGGAAGTGCCTGAAAATGTAGAGCTGTATTCCAGTAGCTATGTTTCTTGAAGATGATTGTATAATGATATAGCTTTCTCAGTGTGACTGTGTGATTGTGAAAACCTTGTGTCTGATGCTCCGTTTATCTATGGTATGGGCAGATGAGTAAAACATATGGTTTAAAAATAAATAATGTTGGGAACAAATGTTAAAATAAATTTAGTAGATTGAAATGCTAGTGATCAATGAAAGGGAGTGGTAAGAGGTATAAAAAAGAAATAGAGGAAACACAGGCTAAAATGTATTGGATAGATGGAAACACTAGCAGTCAGTGAGAGGGAGGGGTAAGGGGTATGGTATGTATGAGTTTTTTTTCTTTTTTCTTTTTATTTCTTTTTCTGAATTGCTGCAGATTTTCTAAGAAATGATCATGGTGATGAATATACAACTATGTGATTATATTGTGAGTTCTTGGTTATATACCAAGAATGGAATGATTATATGGTAGGAATGTTTGTGTTTGTATGTTGTTATGTTTAAAAAAAATAAAAAAATTAAACAAAAGAAGGAAAAGAGAAGGGAAAAGGGAAAGAAAGAATAATTGAGGAAACAATGTCCCTGAATTTCCCAATTCTTATGAAAGACATATATATACATGTGCAGGAGGAGCAATGTACTCCAAACAATAAATCTTAATAGATTTACACCAACACACATATTAATCAGAATGTCAAGTGCCAAAGATAAAGAGATAATCTGAAAGCAGCAATAGAAAAGCAATTTGTTTTTGAGCAATACTCAAATAAACAAATTGCTTATTGAGTAATCCTCAATAATCCTCAATAATAATTACTGTTATTGAACAGTAAGACTAAGTTCTGATTTCTCATCAGAAACCATGGAGGCAAGAAGCAGTGGTACAATATATTTAAGGTACTGAAAGAGAAAAACTCCCAGCCCAAATTTTTGTATGTGAAAACACTATCCTATAGCAATTAGGTAGAGTTTATAATATTAACAGATAAATAGAAACTGAAAGAGTTTGTCATCAAAAGACATGTCCTAAAAAAATTACTAAAAGGAGTTCTGCAGGTTGAAAAGAAAAGACAAGAGAGAATAGCTTTGAATAGCATGAAGGAATTATTGTCATTAAGGGTAACTAAAAGGGTAAATGCCAAACCCAATAGTACTTTATCCTCAATATTCAAGTTTACTTTTTAATTAAATTAAAACATTAATTGGCCGAATACAAATGAATAAGAAAAAGACATATTTCCTAATGATGGACAGGCTAAATAAAAAGCGGTAAAGTGAGACAAAATCAACATAGAAAGAGAAAATAGAGGGATATGGAAGCAGAGAAAATATACTCTGTTGAAGCTTATTTGGTATCTTTTCAAATTAGTAGGCTCTAGAATGAGGTTGTGTAATATAAACCACAGGGTAACCACAAAGAAAGTATTTAAAAATATATACAGAAACAGAAATAAGAATGAGATTAGATGAATCACAAAAGATCAACTATACAGAAACTTTGCAATACAAGAAAGGAGAGTAAAATTAGAAAGATATGACATATAAAAACCAAAAGACAAAATAGTTGAAGTCAGTACTGCCTTTACCTTAATAACGCTAAATGTTAATGGACTTAACTCCTCAATCAAAAGACAAAGATTGGCAGAATGGACAAAAAAGCATGGTCCAACTATATGCTGTGAACAAGAAACTCACCTAAGACCCAAAGACACAAATAGGTTGAAAACAAAAAAAATATGCCATGCAAAATAACCAAAAAGGTATTGGGGTAGCAATACTAATAAGTGACAAAACAGACTTTAAATAAAAACCTGTAATAAGAGACAAAGGGGGACACTATATATAAATAACAAGAGCAATTCTTCAAGAAGAAATAACAACCATAAGTATTTTTGATCGTAGCCACAATGCCCAGATACATGAGGCAAACACTGGCAAAACTGAATGGAGAAATAGACACCTCTACAATAATAGTTTGAGACTTCAATACACTACTCTCATCCATAGGGTATCTGGATGCAAGATCAATAAAGAAACTTGAGATAATATGATAAATAAACTATCCCTAACACATAAACAGAATATTGCACAAAAAGAAGGATATGCATTCTTCTCAAGTGCATATGGATCATTCTCTAGAGTAGACCCCATGTTGTTCACAAAACAAGTCTCAATAAATTTAAGAAGATTGATTTTATACAAAGCATATTTTCTGACCATAATGAAATGAAACTGGAAATAAATAAGAGGCAGAACTAGAAAATCCACAAATATATGGATGTTAAATAACACACTCTTAAACAGTCAGTGGGTAAAAAAAGAAATTTCAGGGGAAATCAGTAAATATCTTGAGACAAGTGAAAATCTGAACACAACATATCAAGACATCGGATAAAGCAAAAGCAGTGCTGAGAGGGATATTTGTAGCCCTAAATGCCTATATTGAAAAAATCAGAAAAATTAAATCAAGGACCTAACTGCACAACTAGAGTAACTAGAAAAAGAACAACAAACTAATCTCAAAGCAAGCAGAAGGAAAGAAATAACAAAGTCTAGAGCAGAAATAAATGAAATTGAGAATAAAAAAAAAACGCAATAGAGAGAATTAACAAAACTAAAAGTTGGTTCTTTGAAAAGATCGATAAAATTAACAAACTCTTCACTAGACTGACAAAGACAAAAAGAGAGAAGAAACAAATGAAATCAGAAATGAGAAGGGAGGACATTAGTACTGCCCTACAGAAACAAAAAGGATCATAAGCACATACTATGGATAATTATATGCCAACAAATTTGGCAACCTAAATGAAATGGACAAATTTCTAGAAAGACACAAACAATATACACTGGCTCCAGAAGAAATAGAAGATCTCAAAAGACCAGTTACAAGTAAAACGATTGAGTCAGTCATCAAAAACCTACCAAGAAAGAAAAGCCCAGTTTTCACTGAACAATTGATGAATTCTACCAATTGTTCCAAAAAGAATTATTTCTTCTCAAACTCTTCCAAAAACTTGAAGAGGAGGGAATGCTATCTCATTCTATGAGGGCAGTGTCACCCTAATATTCTATGAAGGCAATGTTACCCTAATACCAAAGCCAGATAAAGATACTACAAGAAAAGAAAATACAGACCAGCTTCTCTAGTGAATATAGATGCATACAACTGCAACAAAAGACTTGCAAATCAAATCCAACAGCATATTAGAAGAGTTACACACTGTGATCAGGTGGGTTTTATCCCAGGTACTGAAAGATGGTTCAACACAAGAAAATGAATTAATGTGATACACCATATTAACAAATTGCAGGAGGAAAATCACTTGATCATCTCGTTTGCTACAGAAAAGGCATTTGAAAAATCCAGTATCCTTTCTTGATAAAAACACTTGAAATACAGGAATAGAAAGAAACTTCCTCAACATGATAAAGGGCCTATATGAAAAACCCACACCTACCATCATACTCTATGGCGAAAAACTAAAAACTTTCCCTCTAAGATCTAGAATAAAACAAGAATGCCCACTGTCACCACTGTTATTCAACACTGTACTGGAAGTTCTAGCCAGAGCAGTTAAGAAAAAAAAAAAAAAAAAAAAAAGATGTACAATGCATCCAAATTGGAAAAGAAAAAGTGAAACTTTCTCGATTTGAATATGACATTTGTCTTTCTATTTAGAGTAACTCCCCAAAAGTCTACTACAAATTTTTTTTTGCAACAAAGCTTTTAAAGTAAATAAACATCCTCATCAAAGTAGCATGGTACAGAGCAACATTCAAATATCAGCAGTGTTTCTATACACTTGTAAAGAACAGTGAGAGGAGGAAGTCAAGAAAACAAATTCCATTTACAATTGTGAGAAAAAGAATCAAATACCTAGGAATAAACTTAACCAAGGATGTAAAGGACCTGTGCACAGAAAATTACAAAATATTCCTGAAAGAAATCTAGGAAGACCTAAATAAATGGAAGGATATACCATATTCATGGATTGGAATAATAAACATCATTCAGAGGTCAATTACCCAAAATTATTTGCAGATTCAATGCAATACCTATAAAAATTCTAACAGCCTACTTTAAATAAATGGAAAAGCCAATTATTAAATTTATTTGGAAGGGTAAGGGGCGCTGAATAGACAAAAACAACTTGAGAAATAAGAATTAAGATGGAAACTCATACTTCCTGACTCTAAAGCATATTACAATGCTACAAAGGTCAAAATTGCCTGATACTGGCACAAGAATAGATATATTGACCGATGGAATCAAATTGAAGTTTCTGAAGTAGACCCTCACATTAATGGCCAATTGATATTTCCCAAGTCCATTTAATTGGGAAAGAACAGTTTTTTCGACATTAATGGCCAATTGATATTTGACAAGTATGCCAGGTCCATTCAACTGGGAAAGAATAGTCTTTTCGGCAAATGGTGCTGGGAGATATCCATTTGCAGTAGAATGAACGAGGACCCCTATCTCATACCATATGCAAATATTAGCTCAAAACGGACCAGAGACCTAAGTAAATGTATCAGGACTATAAAACTCCTAAAAGAAAATGTAGATAAGCACTTTCAGTGTCTTGTTATGGGCAACAGTTCTTAGCTTTATACCCAAATTGTAAGCAATGAATGAAAAAATATAAAAGGGACCTCCTCAAAAATTAAAAAAAAATTCTGCCTCAGGGTATTTTGTCATGAAAGTGAAAAGACAACCTACTCAATGGGTGGAAATATTTGGAGACCACATATCTGATAATGGTTTAATATCCAGAATATATTTAAAAATCCTATAACTTGACAATAAAAAGACAAACAACCCAATTAAAAATGAGGAAAATACATGAATAAACATTTTTCCAAAAAGGAAATGAAAAAGTCTAAAAAGCACACAGAAAATGCTCAAAACCACTAGTGATTAGGGAAATGCAAATGACAACCATAATGAGATGTCATTTCACATCTACTAGAATGTCCACTATTTAAAAAAAATGAAAACTATAAGTGTTGGAGAGATGTGGAGAAATAGAAACACTCATTGAATGCTTGTCGAAATATAATATGGTGCCTCTTCTGTGGAAGGCAGTTTTGTGGTTTCTCAGGAAGCTAAATATAGAATTACATGATCCAGGAATCCTGCACTAGGTATATATCCAGAAGAACTGGAAGCAGGGACATGAACAGACATTTGCACATGTATGTTTGTGGCGGCATTATTCACAGTTGCCAAAAATGAAAACAACCCAAGTGTCCATCAATGGATGAATGGATAAACAAAGTGCAATATGTGTGTGTGTGTGTGTATATACACATATCTATATATACATATATGTGTGTGTGTGTGTATATATATATAAAATGATGGAATGTTATTCAGCTGTAAGAAGGAATGAAGTCCTGATGTATGCAATAATATAGATGAACCTTGAGGACATTATGTTGAGTGAAATAAGCCGGAGACAAAAGGACAAATATTGTATAATCTCACTGATATGAACCAACTGTAATATGTAAACTCATTGAGTTAGAATCTAGATTGTAGGTGTCATGGAGACAGATTACCATTAGCGAATGGGAATTGATGTTTAATTTGTGCAGAATTTCTATTTAGGTTGATTGTAAAGGTTTGGAAAAGGATGGTGATGATGACAGCACATTATTGTGTTTATGATTAACAGCTTTGCATTATAATTATATGGGTGAATGTGGTTAAAAGGGGAAAGGTTAGATGGAATGTTACTAAAATAAAATTTAAAGATATAAAAGGATATTATAACACAGTAAACTCTATTGTAGATGATGGACTATAATTTTTAGTATAAGAATGTTCTTTCATGAATTATAATAAATGTACAACATGAACACAAGGTATTAATGATGATGTGTTATATGGGGAAAATACACCTTATATAATCCATAGATGGTAGTTAATACTATTACTTTATAATTGTTCATCAATTGCATAAAATGTAGCTACTGTTAAAATCGTACAATTATTAAAAAATTGCTATCATTGTAACAAATTATATATACCAATGAAAGGTTGTGTATGGGAATACTGTATGATTCTTCTGAAAACCCACAACTGCTGTGTATAAAATATACAACCCATTTCAAATCCCGCAAAGACTTGAGCACTCATTCCACCAAAGAGGATATGAGGAAGCTATTGAAGCAGGTGAAACAGTGTTTATCACTAGGCACAAGGGACATCTAAAAGAATCCAACTATGATATACTATACTACTCACATTGAAATGGTAACAATGCAATTATTGAGCATACCAAAGGCTGTACATGATATATAGCGAGTTGAACACTTATCCATTGCTAATAGTAATGCAAAATGCTAAAGCCAATCTGGAAAACTGTTTGGCATTTTCTTATAAAGCTACTCATATGTTGCTGTTCCAACCAGCTTTCCTATCTATAGATACTGAAATGAAAACTTGTTCCCAAAAAAGCCTAATGTAAAATACATGATTTTAGCAGCCTTATTTACAGCCTCTAGAAGATGGAAAGTGATCATGATGTCTTTCAAAGAGTGATTATATAATTTATAATTATATAATAATTATTATTATAAAGGTTTATTATTATCAGTGTTGGTCCACACCTACTGTGGGATTTTGCTCTACAATGAAAGTGATGGGATTTTTTAATTTTTTATTTATTCCAGGTTAACTAGTACAAATTTTATGTCAAAAACTTATATTTGAGTTATACTCAGACTATGAACCACCCACTGAATTTCAATGCTCAATTAAGAAAATATATCACATACATTTTTATCATTCTGATGGCATATTTCATTTTAAAATGCTAATAATTGTATTCATTGAGTTTATGGAAATGAAAAATAGTAGGGGGATGTAGTATGGGAAAGAAATGTGTATAGCATTGTGTAACTCAGTTGTTATTGTGCAACTCGGTTGTTCTCATCTGATTTGAAGAGAAACTAACCTTGAGTTTTGGAAAAGACCTTATAACTTCTGGAGGAAATTATATCCCCAGGACCATCAGTTGAGAGGTAAATACTGGTCTCTGGAACTAGATCAAATGCTGAGTGGCTTACTCTAAAGTCAAAGTACTAGGAAGGTAAGAGATGGAATCTCTTCTAGTTTAGCTGACTCATACTTGAAACTCTGATACCATTTTAAACTTCTGCCTTTAATTTCTTTATTTGCCCATTTGCCATGCCTTTATTGGTGATATTTAGGTGCATACTTTTGATCCCTGCTGTGTTTCTTTCCGTTTGCAAAGGGAAAGCCATTACAGAGTCAGAAAACACTTTGCTTTAACTTAAAATTAGCAACTACATCTGGGCACTGTTAGTTCTTTTAATGTATAACAATATCAGCTAGACCACGGAATAAAGGAATACAATATAAAAGGTCATTTGGCCCAGGATCTCTTTCTCCAACTGTGAATGCAGAATACAAGTCAATTTAAGTGCTGTAATAACCATTTGCAGTTTTATTTTACTATAATCCTCACCTCCCAAAGTTATCTACAGTGGGGAAAGCTCCTCTAAATATTTTCTTTTTTTTTTCAGCCTAGAACATTTTTTTTTTGCCTTCCAAAATCGAATTTTAAGAAAACTGTGGCAATGTTACATTAGAAGCCTAGAGCTTGTACTGCAGCTAAAACAACAGCATTTAGGATGAGGAAATAAATGAAGATCATTCAAATGAGAACAAAGGAGGCAATATATTCATAGCTTGCTATAGCAAGGGAGCCCACCACTATTACTTATGTTTGGAAGAGACTCAAAAGCTGTCAGGGAGTCGGAAAGCTTTACAGTGAAGAAAAGAAGGCTGCAGTTATGCTCCCATTGAAGGATGTTGGCATGGGAAAGGTAGAGGACAGCTTATTAGAGCATATTTGGCTTTGTCAAGTTGCTCCTGTGTTGGAAGTAGGGGGAAAAAGGTAGGGAAGCTGGCAATTATAAAGTCCTGAACATTCTAGACTGATTGCTGCAGGTGTTGTGATTTGGTTTCCTAACCTGGTGGCTGCAAAGATTTTAGGTCAGAATTCTATTTTTATATATTGTCTGGCCATTTCCGTTTATATATCCAACCTCTCAGATATTGTACAACTTAAGTTTGTATGCTGATTCTTTATTTCCAAGCTGTGTAATCTTGGCAAGGTATTTCTTTGAGCCTCAGTTTCATGGAAAATTGCATGGCAAATGGCGAGTGAAAATTACACTGAAAATTAAAATCAGAGTACTTCATGCGGTTATTGTGAGGGCAAAACAAAATTTAAAAAGTAAACAAATTACTTCATGCTTCTAACGTAGTAAGAACATAGGAAAGAAAAAGCTGTTGTTGCTATTCTCATGATATGTCCTTTATTAAAATTCATTTTGAGTACCATCAATATAAAGAGTCTCCTTTTCAAACTGCTGTACTGAAGGTAGGTAGTTATTGTCTCTATAAGATTAATGACGTATATGGCTACTGATAATGTAGTCTTAAACACAGGCCCCACCCACTCCACCTCTTTTCAAACTTCTCTTAACTATCCAACTGTTGGAATGAAACAGCTACTTCTTTCTTTGAGGAATTTGAGAGAAGCTTCTATTTCTCCTTAATTCTATTTATTTCTTTGGTTTTAGTATTCTGGCCTACCTTCAGTTCACCTTATTAATCTGCCTATTCACAGAGGCTTATAATACAAAGAACCCTATTTTGTTTTATAGCTATAATTTGTTCTCATATGATTCACTAATGCCTGATTATGACAATTACAAAAGCGATAAACAATGTCAAAATATATTGACGCTATGAATGTTTTTCCTTGCCAAGGAAGCAGTGTGCTGTGATCATATTGATTTATCTGTGTGATCAAAAGTTCAAATATAATGACTCAACATAAAATGTGCCTAGTGTCAAGTTCAAATAAATTATTTTTCTTTTACACCCCCCAAATAGAATTTTACATATTCTCAATTTTTTCCAACCTCTTAATTGCAGTATGTTTTCTATAGAATATGATTTTTCTCCCACAGAAACCTTTCTTCTTGAGTCTTCCATCCACTGCAATTCTGGTTTGATGGAGCCTGAGCCTATGGCAAAATTATCATCCTCAATAATTCTCTCCCCTAAGATATAGTCTCTTTTGCTTTGTTACTCTGCCTTCTTCTTTGGTTTACATTCCCAAGCAAATTATGAAAATAAAAAAGTACTCATGAAATAATATTTTTAACTTGACACATGTCTGAAAATATTTGTTATCACACTTGGTTGTGATTTTGGATGAGTGTGGTGATAAGTATGTAATTTTAAAATGAAAACAATTTAACTCAGAAACCAAGAGGCATTGAAGCTTGAAAGTAACATTGGATATTGCTAAGGAAAAGTCTGATGCCAGTTAACTCTTGGTTTTCCCTCCCACTTTCCCTTACATAAGGAAATATGTAAGATTTTCTTTTTATAGTATGGATTTTCTTTTCAGCATTTCATTGTTTACATTTGGAGGGTCCCTTCAAACTGAAGGTGCATTCTCTTTTTCAGTTCCAAGAAATGTTCTTCTCTTATTTCTTTGATTATTCTAAACCTCTCCATTTTCCCAACTTCTTTAGGGGACTATTTTCATTCAGAATTTGCACTCTCTTCATTGATCCACTAGACCAGATATTGGCAAATGTTTTCTCCAAATGCCATATACTAAATATTTCAGGCATTACTAGACAAGAGGCAACATTAAGCATACTGTTTAGGGGCTTACATTTGCCTAGTATGGGCCTCCCAAAATGGCAGGCACTCCTTGTACCCAGTTGACACAAGCTGCCAAGATTCCTGGATGAAAAGCGAAGAGCCACCAGCTATATAGAAGGAGGGACTTGGTGGTAGAAACAGGTGAGCGCTGGCCTGGGAAGCCACCTGGGTGGGTCGGATTCATTCTCTGCCACAGTGACACCCAGATCCTGCCCTTCTCCCCTCCAGGAGGCCCTGCCATTTTAACTTGGGCAGCTGGCCAGAAGGGGGGGAATTTACTGAGACTCTGATGCTGCAACAGTTGGGGTGTCAACTGCCTAACAGCTGCCAACAGCAGAATTCCCAACACAGAGGTGGCAGCTAGTTTAGGGCTTGAGCACTTGTGGAGTAGGCTGGGAACTGTGCAAGAACTGGGCAGAACGGAACCCTGATTTGGGATTTGTGGCTCATGTAGGGCTAGCCTCTTGAGCAATGACCATGGATCAGACAAAAACAGACAGTAGGCCAGATTTGACCCATGGGTCATAGTTTGCCAACCCTACTAGACCTGCATTTTCTTCCTTATTTAACCATTTATTTGTCATGTTCTGGAATATTTTACTATTTACATCTATTTGTCCTTTATTCAACTTTCTATTTCAGTAATTCAATATCCAAGATTACTTTCTTATTTTATGAGTGTGTGTTTGTGTTTTCACATCATCTTGTTCTGGCTTTTTGAATTAACTCTTGTCACAAATCTCCAAAGAGTAGTAGACATTTTTAGGTTTTATTCTTATTCTGATTAAGGTTTTTAGATTTAGGGGGAAAAAAACAACTAAAAACTAAAAATTTGAAATGCAGGACTCCAAGTTAAATTAGAAAATTGGATTAAAAAACAAATGATTTTTAGTAAAAGTATATCCCAAATATTTCATGGCACATATTTAAACTAAAATATTACATGGAACATACTTATACTTCTTATATTTTAGAATTAATATGCCCCAGACAATATTTTAGACATGTTTGTCTGACATTCAAATTTAAATGAGTGTCTAATAATTTATCTGGCAACGCTACGCTTGATCCTTTATATGTCTCAATTTATCCAACTAAGATTTCTTTCTACCTTCCAGAAATGTATTGAGGTATCTTGTCCACTGACAGCGCTCTTCAGATTGCCTTTATTTTTGTAGGTTTATATTTTATTTTTATCCTTCATTGTTCATGAAATGGATTTTCTGGGGAAGACAAGTATATGTGTTTATAGACTTTAGTATTGAAATAGAAATACTGTCAAAAAACCCCCCACAAGAAATAGAGATTGGGCTATTCATATTACAAATATTATTTTTAATTATTTAAAACTTCCATTATTTATAAGAATCACCATGTGGTTTTGGCATTACTATATGTGCCAGTTTGAGGATATTGTATACCCCAGAAAAGCCAAGTTCTAATCCTGTTCCAAACTTGTGAGACCAGACCTATTACTTAGAGGCAGGAAACTTTGATTGGATTATTTCCATGAAGATGTGACACACCCAATTGTGGGTGAGGCCTTTTTGCCCCTTCCACTCCTTTTTAGGTGCGTGATATGGGAATTGAACTCAGGTCTCCTACATGGAAGGCAAGCATTCTACCACCGAACCACCTATGTACCCAAGGGTGAGGCCTTTTGAGTTGGTAGAGATGTGACTCCACCCATTCAAGGTGGGTTTTGATTAGTTTACTAGAGTTCTTTATAAGGGGAATATTCTCCAAAATATTTTTGGAGAAAACCTCAGAGCAGATGCTTGGAGAGCAGAAGCAAGAGAGCCAACAGAGCCAACATAAAGACCCAGATGTTTGGAGACATATTCATGTGCCTTCCCATGAGAGTCTAAACAAGCCACAACCTGGAGAGAACCAAGGAAAGCCAAGACATGAAACTGACATCTGGAGAAGCCAAGGTGAGGAATGTCCACAGGAAACAGAGGCTGAAAGCAATGAAGCCCAGGAGCAAGGGACCAGCAGACATGCCTTCCCAGCTGATAGAGGTGTTCCGGATGGCATCAGCCTTTCTTGAGTGAAAGTAGTATCTTGGTGCCTTAATTTAGACATTTTCATAATCACAGAACTGAAAACTTCCACCTAATAAATTCCCTATTTAAAAGCTGTTCCATTTCTGGTATATTGCATCCCAGCAGCCTTAACAAACCAAAACACTATGTGTTAAATAAACCATTTGATTTTGGTACACCATGCTATATCCCATTTTATTTAGGTCCTTTTCATATTTAACTAGAGAAAAGAAGATAGATATGGCTTTTATCATAACAGTGGAACCACAGGAAGTAAGGTCAAAGGACCCAGACCCCCTGGTTTATTCATGAAGACTGAGCATAGTAATTCTCACAGTCAGTTTCAACTACAGCATTCCTAGTATCTGAGCAAAATCAACTAATCTTTTGTCTCATCACAGATTGTCTATAAACATATAATATTTTATTTATTATGTGATATAAATTTTATAATTTTTATGATATTTAGATGTCTTATTATAAAGAGGAGAAATTGTTACTTTAAAATATTGTAATATAGCTGTATTTAGCTGTACATATGCGCACTTAAGCCATTTGGGCCAAAAACAAAATCATCCTTTTATAACCTCATTTTAGGTATTTTCTTGGTTATACTTCACAAGATGGTGTTTCAGATTTAAATTTGTATTTCTAAATTGAGAAAGGTAAAAAGAACAGCCTGTAACATTCAGAAGCTGGCCTAGCACTCTCAGCTAGGCCATGCTATTTTTCTCCTAGATATAAACAATCACATTAAATACTAAGCTTAGACAAAGTTATTCTCTGGAATCATAATAAAATGAGGCAAAGCAAGATGAATTCATAATTGTGTTTAAGAAAATCTTAGCCACTTAGAAACTACAAAACACTCCTTTTCAGCTAAATTGAATGACTGCCACTTTACCAATTACAACTTTTTCCTTATTCTAGTTTCCCCTCCCTATAAATAGGATTTATTGAGAGACCAAATAATAGAATTCTGCCAGTTTCTCACAGGATCGATTCCAGAATTAACTCCTGCTTTCTTAGACCCTCCCCAAATCACAGATCCTGTAACAGGTTATTTTTTAAACCATCTTACTGAGACATTCTACAGTTTCCCATAGTGTTTTGTTTTTTTCTTGCTATAGTAATAAACCCAACTTGTTCAACTGCAGGTGGACTCCCAGTGGCATTTGTCTGAAGGACATTGAAAACTATTACTTCAAATGTCTTTAAAAATATTGCATTGTGATTCAATAGGCAAACAATATAATAATATTTGCAGGATGCCTGTTACTATTATATAAAGTGACCGAAGACAATAGGAATTGTCTGATAGATTAAATCATAAAAATTCTAAGGTGAGTACTGATTGGTACATCAGTCAGAATAGATTATGTTATGCTGAAGATACAAAGAAAATCCAATACCTCAGTGATTTAAAGCAATACAGCTTACTCTCTTATCCTGCAGGCAGGAAGGCTTATTGTAGTAATTTTGGGACCAAGAATGATGGAGGCTCCATTTTGACATGTGGTGGTATGATTCCAAGGTAAAGAAGAGAGAACATTGGGAACTATACATTGACTCCTAGATCTTCTTCCCAAGAGTGGCATTCCTCATCTATAAGGATTACATTGGACAGTTTACACCTTTAGTCTCTTTTCTCTGAACCATTTTGCTCAACGCAAAGGATTAACTGGGAAACATCTAAATTAATTCAGAAGTTTGAACACTGAGTATGATATTGTTACTGGATAAAGACAGTGGATTCTTTTGCCCGACTTACTCAATGGCCAATTCCTGAGACACTGCAGTTTCGAAGAAAGAAAGAGTTTATTGCTAGGCACGAAACAGGAGAGCAGATGGCCTGCTGGCCCAAAAATCTGTCACCCCTAACTACAGTAATTCTGAAAGTTTTATAATAACAACAGGTGGGTAGGTTTTAGGATAATGAGTATAATGGTTCTAGATGATGTAATTAGAGGTGATTTAATTACTGAGCATGCAGATTCACCACATGCTTAGTCATATGACATGTAAGAAAATGATCACCTTAATATGATGATGGGCATGATTTTTAGTATTATAATGATGTATGGGTGAATTGTGGGTTAAAGTCTAACCTACTGCACATGTCAGGCAGGCCATTTTGGTTAGATACAGCTTTGGCTATATCCCATTTTATTTATTTAACTCTGGACTTGTGGTGGGTTAGTTCTGGGCTGGCCCAGGACCCTTCATTAATAAACATTAGGGACTGTCTTTAGTGATTACAGGACTCCAAAGTTGAAAAACTGGATAAATTGGTACAAATGAAGATTATTCACAGAGTTTTATAATCGCAGGGGCACAAGATATAGGCTACAGAGTCATTATCAGAGATCAAAGCAGCTGGATTACAGTTCAGAGGTTTCTGCTATTTCCTTCTGTTTAATATACGAGAAAGCAAAAAGGAATATCTGTATAATGATTCAGTAATCATAATCATCCCTTTACTCTTAACTTCTTGGTTACAATATTTATAATTTTTGCCTAATTTTTCTGCGAAGTTGAGTTTGACACTCATTGTTCAAAGGCCTTTTGTCTTTGAACCCTGAAAAATCTACATTTTTTTGATATTCTTCTGGTCCTTTCATTATGGTTTGAAAATTGGCCATTTTTTCCATAAATTTATATCCATCTTTTATTATCTTATCAAAAGAATCCTGTAATCAACTCATTCTATCCATATATTGTTTTCCAACCCCCTGACCTGAAGCTATCAGTTCATTAGTACATTATCTAACTCTGAAGTTATTATAGGTGAGATAGTTTTATTAAAATATGTAATATTTTCATTATAAGTGAGTATTATAATAGGTGAGAGTTACAAGTATTTTTTTAACTTACTATCACTGATTGTCATCTCCCATTCTCGCAATACTATTGGCTCACCATATACTGTTTCTTTCTTGTGATGGCAGCACCTCCCCCTCTTTTTTTTTTTTACATGGGCAGGCACCAGGAATCAAACCTTGGTCTCTGGCATGGCAGGCATGAATTCTGCCACTGAGCCACCATCGCACGGCCCAGCACCCCACTTCTTGAACCAATTTATATATCAGTGAAAATAGGCTCTGTATGCTCCTGGTAATGAACAGCCCCCAGATCCCAGGGGCTTACAACATGAAGTTGATTTCTGATCCCCATAGTCATTCAGGCGTCTGAACTGAAACCAGCATACTGCTGTGATTCCAAAGGTGGGAATGAGGAACATTGGTAACTCTTTACTGGTTTTTAGAACTTCTGCCCAGAAAAGATGTCTCATTTCTGCCTTTGTTTTCTCGGGCAAACCAAGTTCCATTGACATACCTTAGCTCAAGTTGATAGAGAAGTAGAATCCTCCCACGTGCTTAGAAGGAGAACATGGAAAATAGTTGGCAAACAGCTTGAATAACTACCATAGTGGTGAAACCCCTTATCATTTAGATTTCAAACATCTACTTGTCAGAAAAATTTAGCATCCAGAAATACATAATTAAAGTAAAATGAAAGGAAGCAACAAGACTAAGAAAATTCAGAAAAAATAACATTCTTTTTTCCCTTTCAATATTCTTTGAGTCTTTTACTGTCAGTCTTATGTACCAGAGCAGGTGTCAACAAACTTTTTCTGTAAAGTACTGGATGGTAAATATTTTAGTCTTTTTAGGCCATATGGTCTCTTGCTTAACTCAACTCTGCATTAAAATGTAAATGCACTTATAGACAATATTAATTTAACGAATGAGTATGTATGTTTTAATACAATATAACCTAGGAAAAAAAAAACATAGCAGGGCAGATTTGGCTGAATGATGCTGACCTCTCTGTTAGAGAATCCCTGTCCATGCACATATTTTAAAAAACAAGTCTTCAGTATTGACCAGAGGTGAGAGAGTAGAATCTTTAGATTCTGAATATGAGCAAGGCTTATACTGAAGCTTTAAATGTAATCCTGCAGAAAAAAGTGATTGGTAATTTTGGGATAAAAATATGCCTTTGTCAGATAACTAAAAATGCATGCATATTTAACATCATTTATCACACTCCCCTTTGATGATGTTTTTAATCTGATATGAATCTTTAAATTAAATGAGTTCTGTATGAAGGAAACATGGTTTATATCTTGCACAAAATATTCAGAGAAACACACTTTGGGCATGCTAAAAAAAGAAAAAAAAAAAAAGAAGAGGAGACAAAGTGCCAGATTTATGGCTCTCCCAATGTATATATGACGATAACTTCATCTCCTCTATAATCTGTTTCCCTGCAAATGGTAGACATATAGATGAAATATTTCTTTGCTAGTGGAGCTCTTTCCTCAGTGTGAAATTTCATAAGAAAAATTATGGTTTTGTACAAATGTAACAATTCATTCTGTTTTGCTTTATAGAGACCAGATTTCTATGTGTACAAGGAAGAGAAGTGTGAATGAAGCATTTAGACTTATTTGGGAAACTAATTTAGGTGTCTAAGCTATCAGAATCAATTGCTATAACTGAATAAATTAGGCAGTGAGGCATATTTATTATAAAGATTTCCAGAATGATCAAATTAGCCATGCACTGATTTTTAGAATCATCTCTAAGTATGCATCACTACTCCCTGACAGGACTTTGATTTGGGGATAATGAGTGATAAAGAGTGATGAGTGCATTCTGTATTAATGTTTTCTGTAGATCAGTGTAAAGTCTGCACTCAGATTTGAATAAGATTCCAACTATTGCCTCAGACCTGCCAGAGATAAATAAAGCTTCTTATCTGTCTCCCTAGACTCAGAGGCACCTTTCCCAGGTATCATAGAGAATGTAAATCCTAAGGAATTAGGAAATAACAGAGATAAACTACTGAATAATTATCTCTCTTTGTCTCAAATGGATATAAAAGCCAATTGATAGGGCAGACCACCATGGCTCAGCAGGCAGCTCTCATCTGCCACGCCAGAGACCTGGGTTTGATTCCTGGTGCCTGTCCATGCAAAAAAAAAAAAAAGAGCCAATTGATAAATCACTATGGAGAGGTTGATTTGAGAAGGAAATTTCCTTCGTCATCCGGCCAGCATAAACCTCTTTATTTCTTCCTCAGCAGTTTGGTGTCTGTACATTTGACAGACCCAGATTTGGGAGTGCCCCATCTATAAACCAAGAGAAATTCTGTGTTTGTATAGGATATGCATATATGAATATTAGTAGGAGCATTGTTTTTATTAGCAAATGACCAGTAGCTAAATGTCTGTAGACAGTTGTCTTAGCTTGCTAAAGCTGCTGGAATGCAGTATACCAGAAACGAAGTAGCATTTATAAAGGGAATTTATTAAGTTACAAGTTATAATTCTGAGGCCATGAAAATGTGCAAATTAAGGCACCAGCATGAGGTTACCTTCACTCAAGAAAGGCTGATGTTGTCCAGAACACCTCTGTCAGTTGGGAAGGCACCTGGATGGCATCTGATAGTCCCTTGTTCCTGGGTTCCATTGCTTTCAGCCTGTTTCCTGTGGGGGTTCCTCACTTGGCTTCTCCAGGATTTCAGGTCTTTGCTACTCTTGGCTTACTTAGCATCTCACGGGAAGGCACATGGAGCTGTCTGCTGGGCCCTGCATCTCCAAACATCTAGGTCTCCTGGTGTTGGCTCTGTAGCAACTGTTCTTGAAGTGTATGCATCTAAAATTTCTTCAAAATGACTCCAGTAAACCAATCAAAACCCACCTTAAATGGGCAGAGTCATCTCTCCATCTACTAAAAACGTCACACTCATACTTGCCTATGTCACAACTCCATGGAAATAATCTAATCAAAAGGTCACATGCATGGCTGGCCATGCCACCTCTGTGTAGATAATCTAATCAAAAGGGTTTCCACCATATGATATTGAATGAGGATTAAAGAACATGTCTTTTCTGGGGTGTACAACAACCTCAAACTAGCATAATGGTAGAAAAGATAAGTAAATTTTTACATATTCAGAAAAGCAAATATTCTACCTCAGTAAAAATGAGGTAAATTTGCTTTATAAACAAAAATATGATGTTGTTAGTATGTGACTTATACAAGAATACTTACTATATGATTTCATTGACCTAAGATTCGTAAACAGGCAATATTGAACAATGTATTAATTAGGGGTGCATATATAGGTAGAAAACTATAAAGTAAAGCAAGAGAATGATTCATACTGAAGTTAGGATATCAGTTTGCATAGGGTGAGTTAGGCAAGGGGATGACCTTGGGGAGCATAATATAGACAGCATCTAAGGGATGTGATGTTCTATGACTTTACCTGGGAAAGGGGTAAATAGATGTTTTAAAATTTATTTTATAGCGTTACTTTGTTATGGGTATTTCACAATTACGAAATAATAGTTTTTCTTAATATAAAAGAGGTAATTAGACTTCCATTAATTAATTTCAAGGAATACCAGATATGTGAACCTATTGTCTTCATCCACTATCACCCCCTCCCTACATCCACACATCCACACCAAACTCAAACTTATCTCCTAGTCCTAAATACAATTAACCTTAAATATCAATGTAATAAATAAAAATTCTACTCTGTTTCTAGATGCAAAGTAAGCAATTAATTGACCCAATTGTCTAAAATCAAATTTTATTCAGCTAACATTTGTTCCCCTCCACAAGTCCAAAGAAATAAACATAGCAGATCTTCTGTTTTAAAGCCAGTGAGGCAGGCATGATAGTTGCAAATTGTATGGAACTTGATTAGAGACTAAGGATTAAGTTTAAGGGTGACTTGCCTTGACTTAGGAAGAGTAGAATAGTCAGAAACAAAGAATATCATAAGCTTCAGGAAACCAAATCTTCAGAGTAACAATATCAAAAGGGGAAAAACTCTGTTTACTCATTTTTTAAATTATAAACCCAGAAATGAGATGGTTTAACCCATCTAGGGGAGAAATCTCTTTCAAACTGAGGGTTGAATGCTCCAGTCTAGTGCAGAAGATTACTGGCTACAGGGTAAGAACAAAATTTGCAGAAAACTTTTTAAGTTTGGTTTCTGTTCTCCGATATTGCCACAGAACATTCTTCCCCTATGAATTGATGGCAAAAATCTGTTCAATAGCCGCAATCTATGGGAAAAATCTTGCTAGGGTACTGGGAGAAATATTGGAATGAAAATTCTAATAGTAGGAATGATCAGCAGAATAGATGTGGTGAATAGGGGACAGATACATCTGAATTAATAGTAATAACATCAAATTTCAAAGTAATAGAAAAATGAAACTGAAAGAAAAGATGAGATATATGAAGGGTTCAAGATAACTTTAAAAAATCATAGTAAGAAATATTTTAAGAAATGCAAGATAGTTTTTTTGGAATTAGAGAAAAATGAAAGACCTTATAACATGTCAAAAGAAAGAGATGAGGAATTTATAATATAGAAATTGCAGAACCAAAAAGCACAGTACCTTAAAAATTAATAGGATGAACAGAACAAAGGCAGATGAATAGAAATTATCCAATCATCACAAAAACTGGTGAAAAAAGACTGGAAAAAGTAAACAGCTTCCGTGGCTTGTGAGAAAATGACAAGCAGTAAAACATACCTGTAATTGGCATCCAAAAAGAAAGGAGAGAGTTAGTGGAGAAACAACGAAGAAATGTTTCAAGAAACTGTGTCTAAATATTTCTCAAGTATGGTGAAAAACATCAACATACAAATCCAAGGCTCTCAGCAAACCTCAAGACTGATATACAAAGAGGGAATCACACCATGATAAAGTCAAAATGCTGAAAACCAAGAAAGAAAGAGAAAGAAGGAGGAGAGTCTTGAAAACAGGCGAAATAAAAAGGCACATTGCATATAAATGTTCAGGGATAAAAATGATGACAGTCTTCTCATCAATGGGGGATGTAAGGCAAAGGAATGATATCTTAAAGTCCTTTAAAGAACTAAAGGGGGTAAAAACCTGTCATGGAAGAATTTATATGCAGTGAAAATACTTTCAAGATTGAAGGTCCAATAAAGACATGTTATGATAAGTGAAAGGTAAAAATCTATGCTACCAGATGTCACACACTATAATAAATAATCTATGAAGATCTTCAGAAAGAAAAAAATATGACATCAAATGAAAAATAAGATCTTGAGAACTGATGGAAAAGCAGCTTGGCTAGTAAATGTGTGAGAAAGCCTAAAATACAATCTTCTAATAAAGTTTAAAAGATATTTAGATTTTTAATAGAAAGTGTATATCAAAACAGCACAATGAAGTTGAGAAGGGTAAATAGAATTCTGTTGATTGAAGATGTTTACATTCTCTATTCAGTGGTAAAATATTAATGCTAACTAAACTGTAATGAATTAAGAATTAATATTACAATATCTATAGCAGCCACTAAAACAATACAAAGAATGAGTATAGCTGAAAATAAACTGATGAATTAATATGAAATACTAAATTAATATTAACTAATATTCAATTATCTTAAAAGAAGACAGGAAAGGAGGAAGAGAGGAACAAAAATAAGAGATACATACAGAGATGAGTAGTAGAATGATAGACCTAAACTATATATATCAATAATTAAAATGTAAGTGGGTCAAATATTCCAATTAAAAGGCAGAAAATTACTCAAATCCACAGATATAATGGGAAATTTTAACAATTGTGTCTGTTGGGTTTTTCAGGCAGCAGGCACCGAGTTGGAGCTAGAGGCACAGGAGATTTATTCTAGTTGTGCTTATGTAATTGAGAAATTAGTACGTAAGGGATGATTTTGATTACTGAATCAGTATATAGATATTCCTTTTTGCTTTCTAATATATTGGAGTAGACAGAGTGGAATACCTGAAATCTCTAAATTGTAATCCAGCTGTCTTGATCTCTGATAATAATTGCATAACCTTTATCTTGTACATGTGTGATTATAAAAACCTTGTCACTATTTGTACCCAGTTTTCCAGTTTTTCCACTTTAGAGTCTATAATCACTAAAAACAGCCCCTAAAGTTTATTAATGAAGGGTTTTGGGTCAAGCCCAGAACTAACCCACCCCAAGTTCAGAGTTATCTTGATAACCAAAGCTGGTGGTGGTGGTGGTGGTGGTGGTGGTGGTGGTGGTAGGTTTTAGGGAGGGACTGGGGGCGGCTGGGAGGAGGTTTGCAGAGCACAATTTTATGTCTGTCAAACAACTCAATCTCAGTATTTGCAGAGCAATTAAACCAAACACAACGGTAAGGATAATAGAATATTTCCACTACATTATCAACACATGGTGTGTGAAACAAGATATATAATCTCCTGGGAAATGAAATTCCTCCATATATTTAAAAATTATTATTATAGAGTGCATTATGAAGCATAAATAGAATTAAATTAAAAATCAATTACATAAAGATATCTAGAAACCCCCAAATATTTAAAATTAAACAACACACTAAATAATCCATGGGTCAAAGAAATAAATATGAGGGAAGTTAGGAAACATTTTGAGCTAAATTATAACGAAACTATAATATACCAAAATTTAGTGTATGCAACTAAACAGTGCTCAGAGGGAAACATATGACTTTAGTGTTGATTATAGAAAATGAGAATGTTTCAAAATCAATGATCTAAATTTACCTTAAGGTGCTAAGAGAAAATGAACAAATTCAAGAAAAGGAAATAATACAATAACAAGGGAAAATAGGGAAAACAATAAAGTAACAGAGGGAAACAGATAGATAAAAAAATTTCATTGAAATTTGCCAATCAAGTCAACTAAATGAATTGAGGAAATTAATTATAATATACAACTTACTAAAACTGACAAAGAGTAAGTAAAAATCTGAATAAATGTATTAAAAAAATTGAGCTCATCATCAAAAACCTTGTCTTGGAGAAATCTCCAGATACATATAGCTTCATTGGTTAATTATTTTCACTATTTAGAGAAGAAATAACTCCAAATATGAAGTCTTTCAGATAATAGAAGAGGAGGAAACACTTCCCAATTTTTTAACATTTAAAAAATTTTTTTGTTGTGAAAAATAGCATTATACAAAACAATACATTTCAAAGCACACTACAATTAGTTGTAGACTAGATTTCAGAGTTTGGTATGGGTTACAATTCTACAATTTTAGGTTTTTACTTATAACTTCTCCAAGACACTGAAGACTAAAAGAAATATCAACATAATGATGCAGCAATCATACATACTTGTTAAGTCCTATCTGTATTGTTATAATCCACCTTCTCCTTTGATGTTTCCCCCAATCTTTAAGGGTATTTAGGTTATGCCCATTCTAATTTTTTTTGTGTTGGAAAGGGCTTTCAATAATATGGGAGAGAAGGATGGAACTAGTTGATGTTGTGGAGAGGCTGGCCCCTCTGAGTTTCAGGTCTTTTTTGGCCTAGGAACCCATCTGGAGATTGTAGATTTCTGGAAAGTAATCATAGTACATGGAACCTTTGTAGAATCTCAGACAAAGCCCTAGGTGTTCTTTAGGGTTGGCAGGAATGGCTTTGGTTGAGGTTTGGCAAACCATGGTAAATAGCAATATCTAACTGAAGCTTACATGACAGTAGCCTCCAGAGTAGCCTCTCAACTCTATTTTGAACTCTCTCAGCCACTGATACCTTATTTATTACAATTCTTTGCCCCCTTTGGTCAGGAAGGCATTGTTGATCCACAGTGCCAGAGCCACACTCAATCCTGGGAGTCATGTCCCACATTGCCAGGGAGAATTTCACCCCTGGGTGTCATGTACTATGTAGGAGTAAGGCTAATGATTTTAAATGCAAAGTTGAGCTTAAGAGAGAGAGAGAAGTCACATCTAAGAGACAAAAGAGGACCTCTGGGAGTAACTCTTAGGCATAATTATAGGTAGGCTAAGATTCTCCACTATATAGAGAAGCTTTGCAAGAGCAAGCCTCAAGATCAAGGGCTTAGTCTATTGGCCGGGGGTCCCTAATGTTTGAGACAGGATCAGGGGTTTCTCTCATGGTAGAATGTAATAGTTCCATATTTTTTATCCCATCCCTCAGGGAACTTTGCTGATACTTTTAAATTATCTGTTCAACATAGTCTGGGATGTATCCACACATTATATTGAACTATGAGGGGTTCCAAGCCCTCATTCCCATTCTGGGTTCACTATGTATGGGTTGTTAAATGATCTATCCATACAGGGTGGGTTAGAGTATGTGCTACAGAAAATTTAGGTTCTCGGCAAAATAAACCTCTCTTCCTTTGGTCTCATTGAGTAGGCGAAGTTCTAAAATACAGGCAATGTCTTCCTTACCCCTGTATTCTGATATAACTTAGTCTTGACCTGGTTGGCTTTGTCCTTATCTTTATTTGAAGCCTGCTTTCTTTTTCAATTTCTTTAATAGTTGTTATATGTCAAATTTTTTTTCTATGGCCTGCATGAGTCTGGTACTTTAAATGGACAAAGAGAGCACAATAAAATAACAGACCAATATTTCTCATGGCTATAGGCACAAAAATATTCAATAAAACATTAGCAAATTGAATCCATCAAAATGTTAAATGATACCAGAATAATAGAACAGATGGTGTTTATTTCAGGGATGCAAGATGCTTTAGTAACTAAAAATCAATCAATGTACTCGGTTTCCTGGCTGCTAAAACTAATACAATACAATGGGTTAACTTCCACATAGGGAATTTGATTGGCTCATGACTCCAGGAGTCAGAAAGACAATGCTTTTTCCCTAAAGAGTGCAGTGTTCTGGGGTTGGCTTTTGGCAATACTTGGCCCATGGTTTTTCTGACACATGTCAAAACAAATGATGATGTCTTCTTGTTCCTCCATGTTCTGTTGTCTTCTCACTTCTTCCTGTGGCTTTCTATGTCCAAACTTAATTCTGCTTATTAATGACTACAGCTTAACTGAAGTAATATCTTCAAAGGATCCTATTTATGATTGGTTCATATCTACCAGAATGTGGACCAAGACCAAGAACATGTCTAAACTGGGTTACATAATTCAGTCCACCATAGCACTTTACCATATAAACAGAATAAAGAAGAATGTCATATGATAATCCTTATAAATGCATTAAATAAAACCATTTCACAAAATTCAATAGCCCTTCATCACAAAAAATTCACCAGAGTAGAAATAGAGCATTTGAATCTTCCTCAATATGATAAAAGGATCTATAAAAAATCCATAACCAATGCTTTCCCTTAAATTTTTGACATTGTACTAGAAGTCTTCTCTGGAGTAATAAGGCAATGAAATGAAATAAAAGGATATAGATTGGAATGAAATATTTAATTCTGCCTTTATTCAGAGTTGACCAGATATTCTAAAACTCTGTTAAACAACGTCTGCAACTAATAATGAGTTTAACAAGGTCAAAGTAAACCAGATCATTAAAAAAATCATATTTCCATTTATCAAGAATAAAAATTGAAAAATAAAAGTAGAATATTCTATTTATACAAATACCAGTAAACAAAAGACTTAGAAATATCTTTTTAGTGGGAGTTTTTCTAAATGAAAACAAAGCTACATAAATCATTGCTAGAAAACAATACATAAGACTTAGTAAAAAGATATATCATACTTAGTGATTAGAAGATTAAATACTGTAAGATGTCAGACTGTAGATTCAATAAAAATGCAATCTTTTTAAAAAATAAAAATTGGCAAATTGCTTCTAAAATTTATATGCAAATGACCTAGAAATGGGAAAATAATATTAAAGTTGGAGGATTTACATGCATAATATCTTTAGTCTTTATTGACATACAAATTAAGAGAGAGAGAGAAAAGAAATAATTTCACACCAATTATATAGCTAAAATTAAAAAATTGACAACTCAAAATTTTGGCAAATATGTGGATTATCTGGAACTCTCAGTCTTTGCTGGTAGGAATATAAATTAGTACACTTCTGTGCCAGTTTGGAAGGATTTATGTACCCTAGAAAAGCCATGTTTTAATCCTAATCAGTCTTGTGAGAGCAATGGTTTCTTCTAATCCCTACTCAGCAGTATAGGTTGGAAGCTTGATTAGGATATCTCCACAGAGATGTGATTCAATCAATTGTGGATATTAAACTTGATTAGATGGAGGCATGTCTCCACCCATTCTATGTGTGTCTTGATTAGTTTACTATAGAAGAGGAAACATTTTTGGAGAGAGTTCCTTTGGAGAACAACGGGAGAATGAGGAGATTCTGAGAGAGCAGAGAATGCTGCAGAACCAGGAAACAGAGAGTCCACCAGCCAGCAACTTTTGGAGATGAGGAAGAAAAATGCCTCCTGGGTAGCTTCCTGAAGGAGGAAACCAAGAGAGAAAGCGAGCAGATAATCGCCATGTTCGCCACATGCCTTCCCAGTTGAAAGAGAAACACTGAACTCATTGGCCCTTCTTGAGTGAAGGGGACTGCTTGATGGTGCCCTGGTTTGGACATTTTTATAGACTTGCTTTAATTTGGAGATTTTTCATGGCCTGAGAACTATAAATTTGTAACTTAGTAAATTCCCATTTCTAAAAGCCTTTCCATTTCTGGTATATTACATTCCAGCAGCTAGCAAGTGAGAACAATTTCTTTACCAAACTCTTTGATATTTTATTTTTGTGTTAAATATGCACCCATAATATTACCCAGTTCCTAAGATAAATGAAAACAAATGTCCAAAACAGGATTTGTATAACAATTTCATAGAAGCTTTTTTTTTAAAACACCAAACAGGAAACAATCTAAGGGCCCATGAGTGAAAGCATGGAGAAAGAATCTGTGATATGAAGTACTGAAATACCCAACAATATACATGAATCTCAAATACCGTATGCTGAGCAGAAGTGGCCAAACACAAAAGGTTCAAATGCTTTGATTTCATATATTTTAAAATCATAGAGCATATCAAATTAGCCTATGGCAATAGAAATAAAAACAGGGGTGCCTATGGAGAAATGGGGATTGTGTTTAGGGATTCAAGGACACTTCCTAGGTTGATTGAAAGGTTGTATATGTCTTCATTGAAGTGGTGGTGACATGGATGTGTCCCTTTATCAAAACTTATCAAATTGTACACTTAACTCCAAGTACACACCTACATTTTATTTCCTCTCTGTAGTATTTTTATGCAAGTCAAATAAATTAAAATGCAAATGTACTTACATGTCTGCCATTTTAGTGAATCTTATTCCTTTTACTGGTCCAGTTCAAGTTTCACACAGTTCATACACTTTCAGAATGACTTATTCTTAATTATACCCTAAACTTCATGCATTTCTACTCAGTAGAGTTAGCTGTTTCTTAGTCATCCAGGCTCAATGTGTAGAGTTCTTGACAAGGTTCCCATTATGTTCCATTTACCACATATCCACTTGGCTACAGGGCATATTGAACCCTAAATGTATTTGGTTGGATCTTTCTCTATTTCTGTCCTCCTCAGAAATTTTGTCTTATTGGAAATTCCAGCTAGTTCATAGTGATTTTCTTCCTCTAGGACATTTCTAAAGATTAAAATCATCAGAAGTCCAAAGACTAATTTCAGCAGGAGATCAGAAAAGCATGTTCCCAATATGTAAAAGTTTGTCTATTAACAGGAAAATGAGATAAAAGAAAATATCAACTTGAGTAACTGTTGGTGGGAAGGAGAGGATTAGGTTCAAGAGAGTAACAAAATGGTTTATGTTCAGAATCCATAGCAACAGAGAAGCTCTGGCGTTGGAAGCATAGATTAAAAAGGAGCTGTATGAGGAAGGTAATTTTTATGCTAGAACATTCAGGCACCTACAATTAGCAGAGGCAGTATGATCACCCTGAGGGCAAGGGTTTTATTAAAGAGGTTTGGAGTCAGGCTACCAGAGAGGAAGAGATGTTAATGAGATTACTAGGTAGATTTGAAGTTGTTATTGAGAATCTTGCAGAGCAGGTGGAATTAGACAGCAGGACTTGTCTGATACTGGATCTATTTTCCTTGCAGCACAGTTCAGAGATACTTAACATCTTTTACTTTGAGAAAGTAGGAAAAAGCCATGCATTTACAACAATCTCTCATGGTTCTCAGCCTGAGTTACATAAGCACTCATGTATCAGAGCATGGCATGATTTATTATACCGTATTGTCATTTGTGAAAAATACTGTCATCCGAGCTAAAGGATATGAGTTCTCCTTCTCTATATCAATTTGCAATTGGCCAAGTCTAATTCCTCTTAAATATTTCTCAGACTTTTCCCTCCTTATTATCTCCACTGCCACTGCCTTTTCAGAAACTACTTGTGTCTGATGTAAGAATAAGTTCAAAATTTGTCTTCTTTCACCCAATGTACCCATTATTTAATTTACAGTACTTGTGACGATGAAGATGAAGATAATACTACAGCAATGACAACTACTACTAGCACTGCTAATACTATCACTACCACGATGACTGCCAGTAATTACTTATTTAATACTAACAATAGGCAAAACATTTATATAAGAGCTTTACATGCATCATCTCAATTTCTCTAAAAGTCAAATGAGGTATTCTTCTCTGTCTTACAATTGGAGAAATACAAAGTTACATGATGTATCTAAGGTCTCTCATATCTAGTAAATAGGATCATGTATTAGTGTCCTATTACTCTTGTAACAAATTACCATCAAATTAGTGGCTTAAAGCAATGCAAATTTATTATCTCAGCGTTCTGGAAGTTAGAAGAAATGGGTCTCACTGAGCTAACCTCAAGGTGTTGGCAGGTTTTTTTTTCAGTCTCTAAGGGAGAATGTACATTCTTTCTTTACCCATGTTCTAGGATCTACCACCATGCCCTCTTCCATCTTCAAAACCTACTGTGGCCTCAAGTCTTTCTCACTTTGCTTCACTGTGATATTAACTCTTCTGCCTTTCTCTTCCACATTTACATGGCTTTGTGATTACTTTGAATCCATTTAGATTACACAGGATGATCTTATTTTGGTCAACTGATCAGCCATCCTAATCTATCCTTGCCATGTAACCTAACATGTTCAAAGGTTTTGGGCATTAGAACATGTGCACTTTGGGAACTGTTATTTGCTTAACATAGTTATAAACTGAGGTCTCAGATTCTGCATTAGTAATCACTACCCAATTTTAGCTTTGCCATGCTAACATAGGAATATAATTGTGCTGCTCTTCTGCTTCAAAAACATTTCCTTTATGAGAAAGTGTTAACTCAGCATGTGAGATCGTTTATAATCTGGACTCAATTTATTTTCATAAACTTGGTTTTCCCCACTGTCTACCATCTTATATTTAGCCACACTGACATATCCTCTTTACATCAAAAGCACTAGGTTATTCTTACCTCTAAAAATGTATCCAATCTATTATTTGCACCTGAAGTATTCTCCATCCTTTCTACACCTAGAGAATTCCTATTATTCTCAAAGTTGGAACTTAAATATCAAGCCTTTCATGAAGGTGTCTTTGGTAGTCTAGGGAAAGAGTTTAATTTCTCTCTCTGTGCTCCTTTAGAACTGTTTATTCCCCTTATATATTGTGTAATTTTCACGTTGATTTATTTTATTTTATCTTATACATTGGTTCCCCACTGGAGTCTGCAGGTTTCAAACTTTGTGTCTTACTTGGCTTTCAATTTTGGAAACAAGTAGAACTCTATTAAAATGGTAGAAAATCAATAAATGTATAAATGAAGACAAAATGAATGAACAGACTCAAGATAATAATCACAGATTATGCCTCTAAACTTTTTCTTTTAAAAGTTTTGTGTTTTACTTTTAATTTTTGTAGTCCTTCACAAGGGGGAAAAAACTAAGCAAAATATAAATAAGCAATCTATAAACAAATATAGTGGTTTGGGTTTTTACCAGGCAATCATTTAATAGTACACAGGATGAGTACATAAAAATAGTATGATATAATAAAATTAGGCAAGTGACTGAGAAATAAATTAACTTAGGAAAATAAACTTTTGCACAATAACTTCAGAATACTGGTCAAGAGAGCGCAACAAGCAAAATTTTTCAATGAATATTCAACATCTACAGAAAAATATTCAATTACAACAGACAAAATGCTAGAAATTTGATAAATCAGTCTCCTCTCAGAAGTCCATTCAAACCTTTAATTCTTGTTTATGGTATCTATTTACAGTTATGGGTTTACAATCCAGGAGACATTTTATCTAGTTTAAATTTTAAAATTTTGGATAAAGATATTGCATAAAGAAATGAAAACCAATCAAATGAAACAAGCTGAGGCTATTTATTCAGAGATTTCTATAGCAAGGAAGTCAGCCATCATCTCTATCTGGCTGAGGCATCAATGCAGACAAGGAAGTGGAAACACCTTGCTATGAAAAAAAAAGAAGGATTGTTGTTGGCATGGCATGGGCAGTTTCAAACATATTTCAATATGGGCAAACTAGAAACAGGGGAGCATATCTGGCTTTCTCTGGTTGGTCATTAGTTGTAAGAATGGTAAAAAATTAGGGGCACTGAAAGTTACTGACCAAGTTCTGACCATTCTAGCTCAATTGTTGCAGAGTTTATGGATTGGATCCCTGGAGTAGTTGTTGCAGAGATTTGGTTTTGCTTATGGGTTTGTGGCTGTAGAGATTGTACATCAGAGTTCTATTTTCATATAGGGTCTGACTGTCATCCATTTATGTAATCAGTCTCTCATCCCTCTGCCACCTTCTTTCACCCTCTAACTTGTGAAATCTTGACAATTCAAGCAAGAGTAGAGATGCAAACATTCCCCACTTAGGATAAAATCACTTCCATAGTCAATTTTGTTTCAAGACCTTCTTGCCCTTTTTGTTGACAGATCATCATCATCATAATGATCAACTGACAAGAGAACAGGTGGAAAGTATTTGGACTCTTAAATACAACTTTAGAATTACCTAGGGGTTGATCAATAAATGGTTCTCTTTCTGGGAAGAGGGACACTATCAAAGTCATAGGTTGAATATTTAATGCTTTTCCATATAGATGCAGGTAGAAATACTATGGGCTGCAATTCCTTGTGGCATCATTTGATGAGAGTAGAATTGATAGAGGTTTTTATCAAGGGGGTCTGGAGTTTGATGTTATAGCCAGCTGTCAGGAAGATTATGGATAGTGCCCACTCTTTGAAATAATCTAAGGGTGACATTAAAACTCATATGATTTAAAGAGGGAAGAAAATATATTTTTAAAAGGCCATTATGGGTGGATAAAAACCATGAATCTAAAGAAAATAAGTTGAAGAATGATTATAAGCAGCAGATAAAAACAAAACAAAACAAACAAACAAACAAAAAGGCAGGAATTAGACAGAGATTTGGGCCCAACATTTTCAGTGGAAGCTGTCCACTGTCGAGGTCGTTCGCTCATTCCAAGGTCTTAGCTCAGCTCTCTGCTTCCAAAGATCATCTGCTTTTAGAGGATCTCTGAGAATTACCAGTTTGAAGGCTCCTAGTATAGAAGCTTTACAATTGTGTGGAATTCTGAAGTTCTTTCATTGTGAGACATGAGCCCAAAGATTGACTCCTTGGAGTTTCATGGCTATATTTATTGTTAATAGTACAAATAAGGTCCATTCCCACCAGGCTTAAGAACAGTTTTTCCTCTGATGTCTCTTCCAATAAACAAAATCTCCTGACTGAAGATATGAAGAGGATGTTTAATAAGATGTGGGAAAGTGCCATTAACTTATTGGTGATAGTACTGAATATAGTACGTGAGACCCATGCAATATTTTGTCATATTTGCATGCAGGACAGAGTCTAATATCAGAGGTAAATTCCTTAAATATATAGGCCTTCCAGATACGAATTCAGAGGGGAATAACTGATAGGTTCCCAAAGGTCCCCAAGGAATAAACTGTGTGGCCATAAATGCTGTTTATTTGGCTAAGGGAATTTAAGATTTTTTGAAAGTTCTACTAATTTTTATCTTAGGGATACCATTGATACTTTCACCCTTATCAGAAGATTGTGGGTGATAAGGGCAGTATTCTTTTTGAGTAAGAGGGTAGCAGTTTACGGATATCTTTTATAATGTTCCTGTAATGTATGCCTTAGTCACATGGTACAAAAGTTTTATTCCCCAGGTTGTAAGCACAAAATCAAGCAGTATTTTAATGCCTATAAGTGTTGCAGCTTCAACCCATCCTGAAAATAAATGCCATAGGTGGTGATGTGTGGATCATCCAAACACGACCTGAAGGTGTTCAAACTGCCCTTGAGGCTTTGCTTCCAGGCTGCGTCCCACCTTTTCCATTCTTACAGAATTACGTTGTTAACAAGTGACACATGACCTGAAAATAAACTTAAACATCTTTTTAAAATTTCTACACTAATGTTCATTTAAGATAGAGGCCAACTCATATACATGTTCTAGTTTGCTAGCTGCTGGAATGCAACACATCAGAGACGGATTGGCTTTTAATAAAAGAGGATTTATTTTGTTAGTTCTTCAGAGGAAAGGCAGCTAACTTTCCACTGAGATTCTTTCTTACGTGAGAAGGCTCAGGGTAATCTCTGCTGGCCTTCTCTCCAGGTCTCTGGGTTCCAACAACTTTCCCTGGGGTGATTCCTTTCTGCATCTCCAAAGGCCTGGGCTGAGCTGCGAGTGCTGAGATGAGGAATGCTGAGCTGCTTGGGCTGTGCTACATTGTGTTCTCTCATTTAAGCACCAGCCAATTAAGTCAAATGTCATTCATTGCAGCAGACACGCCTCCTAGCCGACTGCAGATGTAATTAGCAACAGATGAGGTTCACGTACCATTGGCTCATGTCTGCAGCAACAAAACTAGGTGCCTTCACCTGGCCAAGTTGACAACTGAATCTAACTACCACACATGTAATAAGTACTTTCATGGATTTAGCTATTTTCCATTTGAAATCATCTGGTCCCACCAAGTGGACATTTGAGAGAGCCAGTAATTATCTGAATGAAGGGTACAGTCAAACCTTTCTAATCTTACTTTTCAAAGTCAGGAGCTAAATGCTGTTATTTTATGATGGTCTTTTTGATCTTTCTAGAGATTTAGCTTTTGGGGTATAGAAAGTAGAAAAACCTTGGTTAAGACTATTTATTTAACATAATGATCTGCTATTGCATTTCCATTACCTTTCATATTATCTTTTTTTGAACAGACCTCATCCTTTCTAATAGCCCACCCCTCCTGGAAATGGAGAATATCTAAAAGTACCTTAACTTTTTGTCCATTTTTCACGGAGACCAGCAGAGACGAAAACCTTGTTTTCAAGTGGTCCTAAACTCATGTACTACTCCAAAAGCTTACCAGCTATCTGTATATATGTTCATTCTCTGGTCTTTTCAAGTGGATAAGCTACTGTAAGTACAATATGTTCTACCATTCAGGATAGTCTTACCTCAGCTCGAGCACTATATTCTAAAGCAAAGTTTAGGTTAGTGCTAGTATAACCCCACTGAAAATCTCCAGTTTCAATTTTGGTAAGGGTTCTCAATGGGAGCCTCTTAGATTACCTTAAGGAGTGAGACGCAGAAAGTTCCCTGAGGTAAGACAGTCATGAGTTTTCCCTTCTGGTAGCGACTGGAGAGTAGCAGGATTCAGGGTGTTGCAGAGGTGAATAGTAATGAGAAGGAGAGAGAGAATAACAATCTCATAAGAGGCCAATCAGCTGGCTGAAAAGTATTGTGAAGTCTCAGCTTGCAGGACTGTCTGCACTGCATGGAGAACCATGAGGTCAGGGGAGGCATCTGCAACTAGGTCAGCAGAAGCATCAGTAAATTTTGTATTGGCAGCTATAGCCTCGTGAAAAGGGGTGTAAGCCTTTGCAGCAGGGTTGAAGGTCAGACTATAACGAACAAAGCAATTTTTTTTTTTTTACTTTTCTATTGAATAGTATAACACATATGCAAAGCAAAGAAATAAAAAAGCAATAGTTCTCCAAGCACTCTTCAATGAGTAGGTACAGGACATATCCCAGAGTTTGTCATGGGCTACCATACGATCTCTCAGATTTTTCCTTCTGGCTGCTCCAGGATATAGGAGGCAAGAAGGTTTAAATATTTTTTTTTATCATCACAATCGACTTTTTTTCCTTTTTTTTTTTTTGTGAAAAATAGCATATATACAAAAAAAGCAATTTATTTCAAAGCACCACACCATAATTAGTTGTAGAACATATTTCAGAGTTTGACATGGGTTACAATTCCACAATTTTAGGTTTTTACTTCTTTTTTTTTTTTAATTTGCATATGGGCAAGAGGCACCAGGGATCGAACTCCAGACCTCCAGCACGGCAGGTCGGAGCTCTGCCTGCTGAGCCACAGCAGCAGCCCAGGTTTTTGCTTCTAACTGCTCTAAGATACTGGAGACTAAAAGATATCAATTTATTGATTCAGCAGTCGTATTCATTTGTTAAAACCTATCTTCACTCTATAACTCCACCATGACCTTTGATCCTCCCATCCCTCTCTTTAGGGGTGTTTGGGCTATAGCCATTATAACTTTTTCATATTGGAAGGGTCTGTCACTAATATGGGGTAGGGAGATGGAGCTATCTGATGTTCTGGAGAGGCTGGGCCCTCTAAGTTTCAGGATTTATCTGGACTAGGGACCCATCTGGAGGTTGTAGGTTTCTGGAAAGTTACTCTAGTGCATGGAACCCTTGTGGAATCTTATATATTGCCCTAGGTGTTCTTTAGGAATGGTCCTGGTTGGGGTTTGGCAGGTTATGATAGGTAGCAAGGTCTAACTGAAGCTTGTGGAAGAGCAACCTCCAGAGTAGCCTTTCAACTCTATTTGAACTCTTTGCCACTAATAGTTTATTAGTTATACTTCTTTTCCACTTTCTGGTTAGAATGGAATTGTTGATCCCATGGTGCCAGGGCTGGGATTTTGATGGTTCCCCTGAGTTTGCATTTAAATCCAAGAGCTTGTCCAAAACACTCATGGGCAAGTAAATAAAAAATTTTTGGTCAATAGGGAGGAGGCTGTGGGAGAACATTTACTTTACAGAAGACCTACTTGTATTTGAATTCCTAGAAGAGAAGATCTTTTACTGAGGGCTTATTAATTCATATAGAAGTGTTGAATTCTCAGAAAAAAATTGGTACCCATTATGTGCAATATCCATCATAATCTAGAGAGCTTCTCTATTTAGTTATATTCTGTGATTTTCATTCTTATGACAATTCTAAAGACTGCACCAAAAGAAGCACCCACAAGACAGCCGAAATAGATGAAAAGGAAGGGACTGATATCATCCAAGGATGGCAAACAAATGGGAATGAATAAGAAATTAGGACACATATCTGAGTAAACTTAACATAAAGAGAGAAGAATTCAGTCTCATTGCTAACTTACCACATTGATGAAGAGTCAACAAGTTATGAGTAACAAGGCAGGAAGGGCTTCCCTGGGTCCTGCACCTTGAGAGACTGGGTAAGTGCAGACCGCAGCTCCGTTGCACCTGGAGGGAATCTGTCAAAAACATAGGGAAGCTGGCAGTTATTGACCAGTTCCTGACCGCTCTCGGCTGATGCTTCAGAGGTGGTGTTTTGACTTCTTAAAGTGATTACTGCAGAGATTATGGTTTGGCTTCATAGGCTAGTTTTTGCAGAGACTGTGGGTCAGAGTTCTGTATTCATATATGATCTAGTCATTTTCCATTTTTTCATTCTGTTCCTCAGTATAAAAAATATTCTCTAGTCACAATTAGATTTTCGAACACATGAGGCAAACTTTTTCGTATCTAGGACCTGAATTTATTATTCTAATGCTCAAAGATTGTAGGTGATAGCAATGGTGGACTAAATGTACTGAGGCAGACAGAAGACAATTCAAGAAGGTCTGAAATTTTGTTTAAATGCACTGGACATCTAATAAAGCAGCAATGACTGGACAGCCAAGACTCGAGACAGAAATGAAGCATAGAGTGATGTTGAGGTGTTTTTTTTTTTCTTTTCCTGCTGTTTACCCTTCAAGGCATTTGCCAATTCTAAAATGTGACTGAGAGACTAAGAGCTTTTCAGAACTTCCGAAATTCTTGTCACTGTAAAGACATAGACTGAAGTTTGGGAAATGTCAAAGGAGAGGGAATCATATAGTAAGTCCAGCCTATCAGTTGGGAGCCTTGAAATACTATCTTCAAGGGGTAATAAAGTCTATCTTTTAATAAATTCAGTCCCCCTACTCTAACAACCTAACATAAAAATCTAATCTTTTCATAATATAACATTATCTTAAGCTAAAATTATCTCTAAAAGTTTTCAAATACATAAGGTCTGACATATAAAAACATTTCCTTTTTGTTGTCTGAACTTCCTGGATATGTAGTTTTGTTTTACCATTAGTTTTGGGAAAATTCTCAGCCATATTGCTTCAAATATGTCTTGTTCCTTTCCCTTTTTCTCCTCTTCCTGGTATTCCCTTTATTCGTATGTTTTATAACTGTCCCACAGTTCTTAGATATTCGGTTTTGTTATTTTCATTCATTTTTCTCTTGGCTTTTCAGCTTGGGAAATTTTATTGATTTATCTTCAAGCTCACTTATTCTTTATTTGTTTGGGTCTGGTGTACAGATGATGCCATTAAAGGCATTTTTTAAAATTCTGTTACATTGTTTTTTTATGTTTTGTTTAATAGCATTTCCTTTTAATTCTTTCTTAAGACTTCCCTTTTCTTCCCTTATATTGGCCATATGATCTTGCATGTTGTCTAATTATTCCATTAGCATATTACCATAATTATTTTAAATTCGCTATCTGATAAAATCCAAATCTCTACCATATCTGAGCCTGATTCTGGTGTTTCCTTTGTCTTCTCACAATGTTATTTTTGCCCTTTCCCCACATGCCTTGCATTCTTTCATTAGATCCTGGATATGATGTACCAAGTAAAAGGAACTGAAGTAATAGGGCTTTAGCATGAATTATTTTTGTTATCTGGCCAGGAGGTATGCTGTATTTACTGTTTGCTGTTATTGTGGTGTCAGAGGCTAATGTTTCCTCAAATGTCCTTTTTTTTTTTT